>VZUI01054231.1:0-31214 GCA_013401135.1 Cettia cetti
GACCAGCTGTGAACGCGATGTGACTCCATTCACCACCACTCTGTGGGCCCAGCCATCCAGACAGTTTTTAACCCAGCAATGAGTGCATCCATCCAAGCCTTAAGCAGCCTGTTTCCCCACCAAAATGTGTGGGAAATGGTATGAAAAATTATACTAAACTCTACGTAGGCCATACCTACAAGGTTGAAGGAATACAAGAAGTGTACGTGAGACACAAGTTTATTACTGATTTTTATTTCTGCACAGAATATTTGTGAAACATTCTGTACCTGTGTGAAACTGGTGGCCAGAGTGAATATTTAAAGAGATGAAGATAGGTATTTTTTCCCCCCTCTGTATATCAGGCGTAGAATTCACGTTGGTCTTCCACAGTGTGGCTATGCTCAAGGTTCTGTGTGTGTTGATGTAGTGCTAAACTTCCAGACCATGGTGTGGGATGATTAACCTTCAGACTGTATAACTCTGCAGTTAAACCCTTTGCTTTCTAACTTTTGTATCAGCTTTTCTAAATGGGATGTTGCAGAAAGAAAAATAATCACTAATATTTTAAAACAAAGCTTTCCTGTACGACTCCCAGGACTGTACAGATGAAGATTGGACAGGCACTCTACTCCATAAGGGAACAGAGCTTTTGCTCCATGCCTATGTAACTACAATCCCTGCTATTTATTACATGCTCTCATAAGGAACATTGTTATCCTAGCATGGTGAGAATGCTGTCTTGTGTAAATTTCTTTTTTGACTTACTGTAACTTGTGGGTTTTTTGTTGCTTGCCCTGGAAACTGGACTTTTCTATCAGCTCAGAGCAGTTCAGCTTGCAGGGATCAGGGAGGAATGCAGGGAAAGGGCTGCCAGGGGGAAAACAAACCCAAAATCTCTTGGCAGAAAGAAGAGAATATCCCTGTGTAGTCAAGAAACACCAGGGAGCAGAGTTATGTATTTCGCATATTGTTGAGATCTGCAGGATGGCTCCTCTGGACTGTGGACCCTCTAATGTTATCCCTTACAGAAAGCTGTGAATATGGTCATGTTGAAATTGTCTTTGTTTAGGTCATTTAATGGGTTTGGTATCTTTGGCTTGTGTTTGTGGGGTGTTGACTGCTGACTTTCCTAATATAATGCCTTTGTGGGTTGTATCTGACTGTGGGAACTGAGTAGAAATACAATTGAATGTATTTTTTTTCCCTAAGCTGCCTTATGACTGGGAAAAAGCGTGCTAAAATAGGTGTTGCTCTATTGTAAGAACATGGAAATGTTCATGCTGAGATGCCTTGTTGGCATTAGAGTAAGTGATGTGGAAATAGTGTTTTGGAAACATTGTGAAAGTCTCTTCACCCAACCACTTAGTTAACTAACCACATGATGCTGAAATTTGCTCAGAAGCTCTCCTTTGGTTTCCTGATTATTCAGTAACTTTAATAATGAAGAAGATACCAGTAATTGCAATCTCATCTATTTTTAAAACAAATTAACTCCAAACCCTCCATTACATTTTTGCTGTCTTTTATGTTGATGCTTTCTGCTCCTCTCTTCCCCATCAGTTTTTCTTCTGTGTATTTATCATTAACATCATGTTTTATTCTACGGTGCGTTCCCAGGTATTGGGATTTTGCATCACATCTTCAGATGCTCCCAAGACCTGTCCTGCATGTGCCTGTCAGTCATCCGTCCAGATGATCAGAGATGAGTTAGGTCGTGACTTGAGAAGAATTGTAGATTGCTGCTAAAAGTGTGTGTGTATCACCAAGAACGGTAAGGTCAGCAAATGAGTACCAATGTAAATAAAGCCCTGCCTGTGCTGGAATAGTTGAGTCTTATTTGTTAGGCTCTTATGAGAAGCAATCCCCTTGAGTCAGCACAAGCTATGTATAATAAGGTAATTTAAGCGGATTTAACTATTCTTGCGCACTGTTTTTGGTGAGCAGGACTTTCTGGTTGCTGGAGTAGGCTCAGCAGGACCTCTGCTCAGCTAACAGCTACAGCTGAGAAGCTAAGGGGGTAGCAAGCTGCACTGGGAACAGGAGGGAGCACACTATGTGAAAAGGTTGTAAAGCCATAATATCCAAATTTTGTGTGGATCATCCTGGAGGGTACGGCTCAGCTCTCATAGCAGAGCCCTTCCTGCATGCGAAAGAACAAACAAACTTGTAGCCACAGACAGACTGGAAAACATTCAGTGTGAAAGGCAAATAAATAGAAGGTGATAGAAGTCTCTGTAATAATGACTAGTATGCAGAAAGGGCTTTTGTGCTTTCTCTGGCTTGTAACAGAGTGAATGAAAAAGTGACGTTGGCTGCTTTTTCTCAATACTGGTAAGTGGAATTATTTTTATCTTTTTAAGCAGCACATATCTAAAACTGTGATTTGGTGTTGCAGCATTTGTAGAAGTTTAAAAACAAATTCAGTAAAACTGTGAGGCTGACATTTATGTGACTAAGATACATTTTAGAGAGGATGTTAAGATCCATGGTTGGTTTTAAGCTACCCTTTTTTATTATTAGGAAATAGTAATTGGCCTTTCTCTGAAGGTGTCTAGTCTTGATCAGTTAGGGCCAGAACAGTGTATTTAAGGATCATAGATGTCATTTGATATGCAAGTTCCTGTATTGTGACTTAATTAAATAATTCATTATTACTGACATAATTAAGGCAGTGTTTATTCAGTGGCTTTGAACTGTTCAGTGTTTCACTTCTTTTTAAACTTTGGCAGCAAATATGCACTACTTCTCTGTATATATAAGTTATTATTTCATGCAAGTAATTTTAACATATGAAATCCTACACTGACTTATAATGCAAGCTGCTGTACTTTCAAATTTAATTTTAATGAGGTTTAGGTTTTTTAAAAAATCTAATTTGACTTTTAAAAGAAACACTTTCTATTACAGGAATAAAGTCTTATTTTTATCAACCCTGATTTATTCTGCCTAGTTATTCAGGTCTGGCGGTTGGTCGTGAGTGCAGCTGCCAGGAGAGAAGGCAGTGAGAACTGGGGCTGAGATGAGTCTAGTGGGCAAGGGACAGGCAGCCTCTGCCAGCTTTTCAGAAGCTGAGAATGCCATGGCTTTGACAGGAGCCAGGGCTTGCTGGCATTGTGGTTTAGAGGTTGAAAGGCACAGCCATAGAAAAGCAGTAGAGGAACTATTTGTCCCTTTGATGTGATTTGGCTCTTGAGGGCATGCTGGTTCCTTTTCTGTTGCTGGGTGCTCTCAAGTAGCCACTCCTTGGAGTGGTTCAGCTTTCCATACTACGCAAAAGAGCATTTTCTCACTCAGCTGCTTTTCTCTCTTTATATACATACACAACTGTAGTACTTAGCTTTAAGAAACATGAATGCCTGCTGCTTCCTGTAGTGTGGCTGGTCTTGGAGAGTCAAACCCACATAGGTTGATGCTCCTTAAGTGTACCAGCAGACCTGTATGTCCTGTCCACTGCACTGGCACCAACTCAGTAATCGTGAGAGGAGTGCCTGAGTATAACTTGGCAATACTTTGGGGTCCCCATCCTATCCTGGGTCCCAGACCTTTCATAGCTCCCAACTGATGCAGAGCAGTAAAGAATGTGGCTTATTGCAGTTAGAGATAACAGGAATGGCATTTGAAGGAAAAGGTATCTGGGGGCAAGCTGAATGCATTTGGTATAAAAATGATTGAGGGCAATAAACTTTATAACAGCCTGCTTCAGCATGTGCTTTCTCTCAAGTGCTTGAAAGGAGGCTTTGGGTTGTGCCTTTCATCACTTCAGAGTGGATTTTGCAATTGTGCTGGCCCTGAAAACTTGTAGAACATGACACCCATTCCCAGTGTTTATCAGTATCTCTCATTTGTAGTTTTATGCCTCTCTTTTAGGGCACTTGTTTTAGTTGGTTCCAGTGGATGATAGCTAACATCAGTTATCGGTAATATTACTGCGTCTTGGAATGGTGCTGGTTATGATGAATAATGGTAGACAAACTGATACTTTTTTCCTTGAGGAACACAAATCATGCTTGTCTCCCAAGCGAGCTGATGGTTTGGCAGGGTGAAGGGATGAATAAAAATTGCCTTCCAAGTGCATGCAAGCTGACAGCCTGAAAGGTGATTTTCTTGACTCATATACTTCAGGTTCCTGGGTTTTACATATGGCAGGTCTCCAGAACAAATATTGCTTTTGGAAAACCTAATCAAATTCTGCCATAAGAGTTAAGTTACTGAGTGTCAGGCCTCAGATGATATGCTTGATTTAGACTTCTCTGGAGTTCAAAAATTGTAAATTTTATCAGCAGTGGTTTCATGGAAAAATGCAAAGCAAAAGTTGAAACTTTTATAAGAATAAACTTAGGCACTAGGGCTTTTAGAGGGCGTGAGTTCAGCATAGAAATATAATCTATTCAGTGTTTTTTCAAAGTTTGCCTTCATTTCCTTGGGAATGCTTTGAAGGGATGCTGTCACCCCACATCATATTGCATTTTTACACTACAAAACCTTTTGTAGTATACTGAAATTTGTTTTATTTGTTAGGTCACAGTTTGAGATTCCTTTAATGAAAAGGAAATATCAAAGGAAATGCAACAAAAGGAGAGAGAAAATGTAAATTGGGTTATTTTACTTCTCCCTGATAGTCTTCTGCTGGCTAGAAGAGACAATGTAATGCAAAAAATTGGTGTGCAGTTTCAACTTGTGCTCTGTGGTCTGTGTATTAGAAAAAAAAAAAAATTGAGCTACCAGTTCACTGACTCTTCCCCAGAAAAAAAAAGGGAACATGTTTTTGCTTTGTAGGTGAAGTTTTTTAAGCGGTGTACGCACAAACTGCAACATGTGGCTACCACATAGCCCAAGATGAGAAATTTGGTGTAGTTCAGAATCAATATGAGCAAACATTGATTGGGAAAAGAAGAGAGAGATATGATGCAGGGTTTGGATTAGACTGTTTAAAAATGGGCAATCAGAGCAATTAGATTGGAATTGGGGAGGTTCAAAGCCCGTAGTGCCCAAGCATGTAGTGCATAAATGGCCTCATGGGGGAAGGATTGTTTGGCTTCAGCTGTGGCCAAGCTTCCAGTACTTGGAGACAGCAGCTCACTGGGGGAGGTGTCTTTGCTCTTGCTTTGGTTATGCCTCGGTGTCTCTTTGGAGCTGAGCTTGGTTGAATGCTCGGTTATGCATTGAGTAAGTGCGTTGCTGATGCTGGATGCTGATTTTCCTGAAAACAGCGGTCTGAAATGTGGTGGCACTGATATAGTGCTGGTGGAAATTCTTGAACTACAGTTCTTAGTAAGTGTTTTCAGTATAGTACTCTGACCAGACTCACTGCCTCGCTCATCTTGGAAGGGGCAGCCCAGCACTCCCCCCCCCCCCCCCCCCCCCCCCCCCCCATGTTTTTTCTAAGGTGCAGTTATAGAGAGACTGAAATGGCTAAGGGAGGGGAGTCATATCAGCATTTCTCTGAGGAAATACAGCTGTGAAATAAAGCTTTGTTATTCCATTTCTAAAACTATTTGGGTGGAGAGATGAGGAAGCGTTCTCCTGGATAAAATTGCAGCTCCTCTGGTAATAAGCTCTTATAACATCGAGTAAATAGTGAGCTAATAAAATAGTTTCCTCCCTCTCATCCCAGAGCCTGCTGAAAGAATATGTTACTATTTTAATTCTTCCTTAAGTATGAGTGGTTTCATTGCCTATCTGCTGTTGTTTGTAAGAGTCATATTACATTGTAGTTACTTGGTGGCATTAGCGCACACAAAATTTGTTAAACGTTATGCTTGCAAAGGTCCAATGCTGTCTTCCGTCTGTGTGACTCTGCTTGCTCTATTATTGCTCCTGGAGAGAAAAGGCACGAAAGTGAAGGCAGCTGTGGCCTGTGTACCTTTGCTGCCCTGTGTACTTTTTCTGGCAGTCTGGAGTTTCTGTAGATGAGTGACACTTGGCCAGAAGAATCAAAGTCCTGAAATGGACATTTGATGTTAACTTCTTTGGGATTTAGGATTTTTTACAAAGGATCATAAATTGCAGTAGTTGGAAGTGTCAGAATGAAGAGCAAGATGATGTCAAAGTGAACCAAATGGCAGCTTAATTTTATATCAATCCACAGATAAATGCAAAATACTCTCATCTATGCTAGTCATAGAAATTCTGTAAAACATGGATGAATTTGACTAAGCTGTGTCCCTTTTTCAAATGTGACAAGGTCTTAAACATTATTTCAAACACTCATATTGTAGTTATTTGAGATTGGGGTCTTAGAGTTAAGCAGATCAGAAACAGGCAGGCTAGTAAATTTTTATCGAAGTACCTCTATGCTAAGTCAATGTTATCAGTCTGTCTCTTTGCAAAACAGTTGCTTTGGGCATCAGCTCTCTATTGTAAGTGTCACTTGTGAATTTTTATAAAATCATTGCAGGTTCTGAATTTGTGTACACCTTTGCCATGTTTGCAGGACTTCTCACTAATGGCCAATCTAAAGGATTAGGACCAGGATCAGAGCAGCTGGAGAATGAGAAGGACGATGCATCGCAAGTGTCCTCAACGAGCAATGATGTTAGTTCTTCAGATTTTGAAGAAGGGCCCTCAAGGAAAAGGTCAGTAGTGAATTCTTCTTTGTCTCTTTTGTCTTTGTTTTTTATGTTATCGGTAGGGTATGGTTGCACCTACTGCTTTACCATAAACAGACTTTCCAGCATGGATTCCTTCTAGGAACAGCAAAGATAAAGCAACCTTTGCTTCACCCATTGGTGTAGGTTGTTCTTGTTTCTGTTTTGGAAAGCATGGAAAAGCAGTTGTTATTTTACGGTGGATGAATTTAATTTAAATACCTTAAGACTCTCTCCTCCTCTGGCTTTTGCCTCTCAGGCCATGTCAGTATGTATGTATTCAGTTTCAAAAAAAGCATCACTAAAGGTAGTTACTGTTACTGTTATTTTTAGTTTTCTGTGAAACCATGTAAAGTTAAAAAGATAGAAAAGGGAAAACCAGATGCTTCTGAGAAGAGGAACTGCACAGTAATGCAGTGCGGTGGCTATTGGTTGCAAAGGACTACTTGAAGATACTGCTGCAGCAAGCTGCTTTCTCTTTCCTAGAAGTCACTGAATGTGCAAAATGTAGGTTAAAATCATAGACATCAAGCCAATAAATTACAGAAAATATGCTGAGAATGCAGGCAGCTGGGAGTTGTCTTCTCTGTGAAGTAAGAACAAAAACAGGCTGTCTAAAAATGCCACTTAAAAGAGAGAATTAGGAATGCTTCCTCAACCTTTTTCACTCCATCTCCAACCTTTTTTCCTCTGCACTTCTCACATCCAAGTTACAGACCTAAACAAATGATATAATAATAGTAAGAACAGTTCTCTTTCAAACAAAAGTATCCCTGTTTTCTGTATGACCTTATAATTCCACTGAGAAGCCTTATGGGGTGAGGAGACTGGTGCTCTCCTGGACAGCCTCCTGTTCCAGTGTTTCCCCCATCCCTGGTTCCCACAATCTTTTCTGTACACTCAAGCCACAAACTCAAACTCTAACTAATATGCCCACTTCACTCATCAGGCATATCAGAGTAAAATTTATGTTATCTTCCATACTGGTAGAAATTTTGCAAGGCTTATTGCATCCTTCTGCTGGTCAGGGCAAAGATATTTGTATTCTGATTTTGGGCTTTGTGAGATACAACAGAGGGTTGAAAATTATTTCTGCTGAGCAGTTTAGGTGACATCTACTGTTGGTGTGATCCTGAGAGGCCGTGGTCACTATTTCATGGCCAACCTGTTGCTTGCACATTGTCTTAAAGAATTTCTGCTTCCCTCTTCACTTCCTCCCATTCCTCTGCTGTGCTGGCATAATGGCTTGCAGGGTCACACCATGAGTAGCTTCAAGAAGCTGGTTAGGATTAAAAATAGTAGCAAGAAGAAGATGAATTGAGGCTTTTTGCCAAGTTTCAACATTTTTCAACCTGCACGAGACTTTTGTCTTTTGTTCAGAGTATGGTTGTAGGAGCAGCTGCTGGTGCAACCAAGGGGGCATCCTACTCTTGGTGCCGGCAAGGGGCAGGAGGGCTTGTCCCTTACACTGTACCTGCTCCTGGTGCCTTGCACAGTTCAGTTTCAGAAATTAGTAGGATTTCTACATGACTGTCTCCAGAAACTGCACTTGAGTACTCTGGGTGAAATGTTTTTGGGAGAGTATTTGGTAGGTTTGGTTTGAAGGAATTCAGACCCTTGAAGCAGCAGCTAGGTGGTTCAGGCATAATAATAGGGAACTCTGTGCTTTTGGTACTTTTCAGATTAAAACCAACAAAAAACCCCAGCCCCAACACAGACCCAAGATGAAAACTTTTTCCGGCTTTCATGGAAGGCAAGGCATCATTTCACTACTTCAAGCATCATGAACTGTTGAAATAATATTACAGTTGCTGTGAAGGAGACCGTTCCTGTTTTGGTTCCATTTACACCTAACACAGACTTTAACCTATTTTTTCTTCCTCCTTGAGCTTCCTCTTTGCTGACAGACCTTCTCTGGGTTCCTTCTTTTAAGCTGTAGGGGACTATGTTGAGTTTTTTTATGTCATCTTCTTGTTTCCTTTTATGCTTTTTGTTTTGTTTAGCTGAATATGCAATGTTTCTTCAATCCAGGTTATCCTGAAATCTCAGAAAGAGTTGTGTCAGGAATATTGGGTAAACAAAGGACATGCAGGAAGATGATGAGGCGGCAAACGGGACTGAAATAGAATCTGTGGGTTGACTGCCTCAGCTTACCAAGTTTTGAGAAATTATGTCCTCCTTGTCTTCCCCCCGGGTTTCTCAAAATCAGACTTTTCAGTTGTCTGTTCAGCTGTGTGTATAACTAATGACACTCTTATAGTAAAATACACCATTAAAGTTTTAGCAATGTACTCTGAACCAACCATTTTATGTAAGTTACTATTTATTTCTTTATAGCTTTATAGGTTTTGTCAGGGTTTTTTGGTTTTTTCAATGCATGACAGGAATGGTCTTTCAGAAGCTTGAACCTGTCATCTTGTAAAGGAGTAAGTCACCTGTATTTCACACTCATGATGGAAACAGAGTGCTAAACAAATAAGCATAGTAAATAAGGAAATCTTTTGTGAAGGGCTCCAGTTTCTTTAGTAGTTAAGACTCTGGTTTGACCTTTCAGTTCTTCAGTGTAATGGCAGGCTGATAATATGGAGGCAGTCTTTTCCCAGTTTCTTCTTCCTGCCTCTTTCCAGCTGCTGTGTCTGGCAGTCTTCTGGCCCCTGTCCATCAGTTCAGGGACTAACCTGGCAGCATCTTCTCCCCCTGCATAGAGCAGGTCACCTTATAGAAAGGGAGTAGGGATTCGTGCATGTGTGCAGCATGTGTATGGCTTTAGTTTGTGTTTATAATTTATCAAACTCCTGTAGTTTCAGAGACAATTTGCGTAAGAGCCTGGATGAACAGCAAGTGTAAATTCTTGTAGCAAACTGAGTGGAGGGTGAATTTGCTAGCAGTGAACATTGACTTGTTGTCTCACTGTGCCAACCATCCCTGTTGTAGATTTTCCTTGGGTCAAAACTAGATAGCGGATGCTCCTAATGAGTTACTGGGCTTAGCTGTAGATAGGTGCTGGCAGGCGTCTGTGGGGGAGGTAAATCTCCACCAGCCTGGCTGCAGACTAGTGAAGAGATCACTGACAAGTATTCCTTATTTCACATAGATATGCCAAACAGAACTACAGAACAATAGAACCCCCAGCCAAGCACAGCTTAAGGTTTATCACATCTGTTTTCTAGTTTCAACCCCTTTTCTAGTAACATAGCTTGATTGAAGAGCCATAAAGAGAACATTGTGGTTGAAGGAAGAAGATGGGTGATGGTTATGGTGAAAGTGTGCAGATTTAATATAATATGGCAGATTTTGTTCAGAAATTTTGAATGCAATGGCTTGACACTGTTAGACTTCAAATGGTTCCAACTAGAGGAAGCTTCTTACACAACCAAGCTTGCATCTGATGCAAAAATTCCCATATCCCTTTTTTTTTACGTGTATCAATTTATATTGCAGCAGTATTCTGGAACAGTTCTAAAAGTCTGCAGCCTGCCTTTCGTGGTGCTGCAGATTTCAGGTGGTGGTGGTAAAGGAGTACATGTACAGCTTTGCCCCTTCACAGCTTGTAGGAAAGTCCAGAAACTGTAAGCGCTTCTTACAGAGTAAATGGGGTTTGGGGAGGATTGGCAGTGGCAGTAGTGGCAAGCTCGGTACTTCAAAATACTTAAAATTGTTTGAGTTTACACTTGAAAGGATGGAAAACATCTGAGCTGTGTGTATTACTAGTGGCCAAGTCTGAAGGGAAACAGCAGGGTTATCCTAAGTAGTAAATACTGCTTAGTAGTAAATACTTTCAGCCAGTAAAGGTGAAAAGTACCAGCATTATTCTAACATGTGGCAGAAGCCAAGCATTCAAATGTTGTGCTATGTGCAATGGGTTTCTGTCTAGTTGCCATGTAAGTGAGAAAAGTTGTGGTTTGTTCAGTGCTTTGGGGAGAGTTTAACAAAACTGTTGGTGTATGGGCTTGATAAACTACCAGATTGGGCAATGGGAGAAAACTCTCCCATTTTTCAAAACCTGTGAACAAAAGGTTATTGCTGAAGGAGAAGCGTAGCTTCCATGTAGATGCATGTTTTTGTTGTGAATGCCCAGTTTCTAGCTATGATTCTCAGTTAAGAAAATCAGTGGGTAACTGGCCAAAAGGTGTTTGGTCTCTGTGCTGGATGCTGGTACATTTTTATGGGCAGCTCTAAAGACTGGCAATTAATAACAGTCTGCAGAGACAGCTGTAGATTTTTTAGCAACGAGTTGCCCCCCCTTACCCAGGAAGAGACATGCAGAGCCGACTTCATGTGACAGTATGTTGATCTTTGGTGATAATAGGCTATTGTTTGGTTCCTGTTACTAATCAGGTGGCTACTCATTTATATGGCCCCCTTCCCAGAAATTCACACGGGGAATTGCCAGATGCACCAATGTATTTATCTTTTATTGTAAAGTTGTGTTAATAGAGGGCTGTGCAAGGTGGGAAGAGTTTGATTTTGATAACTACTGAACTTCAAAGTGGGGATTTTTTAAAATTAAGGTCAGAATATTCTCTGTGCTAAGGCAAAAAAAAGATAGTGGCTTAGTTTAGGATAAAAAATAGGGTTAGAGAGATTTCTTCTCTTGTAGTAGCAACACAGTGGATGGACATTGCTCACTGGGCCAAGGGTGTGCAGAGCTCCTGGGAGAAGACACTTTGTCCAATTCTTTTGCAGGGAAGGCTGTTGGCTGCAGGAGAAAGGAACAACCCACTGGGAGCAGTAGCATTTTAAGCTGTCACAGCTAGATTGGCCAGAAATTGCTTATTAGGAACCTTCTGAGGCCTTTAATTAATACAGCAGCTTTCTGCTAATGGTCTCAAGCATGTGACAGTCAGAAGTGCGATTGTGCACTACAGCAAGGCCAACCCATGGGATGTGCTCCTGCTCTTTGCCTTGTGCTGGCTCCCTGCTGCCTCCTCCTTTCTCCTGTTTGTCTTTTTAAAATTTTATTTTTAGATGGCAGTTTAACTCCCTGTACTGGCTCATTGTGGAGGAACAGAAGGGTTAAGGTTTGTCAAATGAAAAGGTGGGAGTATGTGTCCAAGGAGGGGGAGACAAGCATGCTGACCTCCCTTGGCTGGTGAGTGCACAGCTGCTAGACTGACAGAGCTGTTTTGCACCCTCAGCACAAAAAAAAGCCAGTCAAGGGTAGGCAAGCTTTTGCATATTAGGCAAGCTGCTAATTTAAGTGGTTTCTTTTAGTGATATATCCTTTTCAACTTGAGTTGCAAAGGACTGTCTTGCAGTAGAGCTGTCAAAAGGTTGAGGGGACTTAGGGATTGGGGCGGGGGGGTTTCCCTCCTTTTTTTTCCCCCCCCTTTTTGTCAAATTGTTTTTATAGTTAGTAATGAACAGTCTCTTTAGCACTAGACTTAGCACCTTTCATGCAAGATGTAAAACAAGGTCAATCCTTTTCCCACATTTGTAAGTTTGTGAGGGATTTCTGCCTGGTATTGTAGGTGATGGAGAGAGCAGTGTATTATGACTCGGGTGTGAAAGCAGGAGACTGCTCGTAATATCAAAGTGTTTTTCCAGGACCTTTTTAGTGAATAGTCTTTTCACTAATTGGAACACTATATAATGTATTGGTGTTCAGCTGTTGCCTGCTACAACACTATGTAAGCCCACTTATCAACCAGGTGCGTCTGTTATTTTTTTCTAATTTCAGTAGGCAGTGCAAATCTGCACTAGTTGTTTGTGTATGAAGAAATACATTAATCCACAATAAAACCAAAATGGCAATGAGATACATGTATAGTAATTTTTTAAACAACACCCCCCCCCCCCCCCCCCCCCTCCCTTCTCCCCCCCCCTCCTTTCTGGGAATGCTGATATGATTGGAATATATTTTTAGTGCTGCACATTTATATTTAAATAACAAGCCTTATAAACAAAGCAATAATAGTCCATTGGAGTGGATTTGCAGGGGAATAGTAAAAAGACAGATTACCTACTTTATAATGCAAGTCAAGAAGATCATTGTATGTAGTTTGAAAAGGAAAAAATCAGATGATTAATGTTCTTTCAGTATTTTTATAAGGAACAAACAGAAGTTGTGACATGAATTCTTCTATCCGACATGCAAAGATATAACAAGGTACAATAATCTGGGAACACTTGAACTTTGTGGGTAGGCAGCTATGTAAACATGTTTGAGTAGTGATTTAATAATTATGAAGGTATGATTTATAGCAGCCTGAGAAGTGTTACGCCGCGTCCAATTCCAGCTTGCTTGTTCTCACCCACCACCTTCTTTTCAGAAGTCAGAGTTGCAGGGAAAGGTCTTCATGACCTTGAGTTTGGACTTATGCACTGAGGGATCAAGGAAGCTTCCAAACCAGATGGGATAGGTGCAATTGTTTCTGTTGTTCTGTCTATGGCAAACACTCCTTCAGCTGCCCGATAACCCATCCCTAAGATTCACGTAATTCATGTCTCATCCCTGTGTATGACAGGCCAGATGTTGATCGTTTTAAGACCAGGGAGAGGTCACTCTAAACTGACATAGGAAATAGTTAAAAAAGACACTTTTTTGAAGCAAATTTGTTGGCCAATGTGAAAGAAATTATTTTAATGTGAATATGCCATTGTCACTATAAGACTCTAGGCTGATGTTTGGGCTAACATAACTTTTGGCTACATCTGGTGTGGTCCTGTGTGCTGTGCCAAGATAATGATGCTAAAAAAAGAGTGTCATTCCAATATTTTGAAGTGGAAGTGTGTCCTAATATGAGTTTTAAGAATATTGGTGGTGGGGTTTTTGTGTTTTGTTGTTGTTTTGGTTTGGTTTTTGGGTTTGTTGGGTTGGTTGGGGTTTTTTTTAATAAGTATTTGAAGATTCTATTCATACTGGTGCTGGTTTGGCATACACTGAACTATAGAAAACCCTGTACTGTATTTATTCCTGTAGCTGATATGGACAATATATAAGTGATAGGAATATGTTCTCAACATGTTCCTTTCAAATGACAGAGTGAACGTGGGCTACTGATGATTCACCAAACCTGACAGCAGTGTGGGTATTAGGGTTTTTATGGGTGAGATCAAGATTCCAGGTAAGGGTGTGGGTCTTGAGGTTCCCACATGGATAGCAGAGGCTTGGAGTTGTATGAATACTTCTCAGTAAGAGGTTAGTCTGTGTCACCAGCATCTCAGTTTGGGATTGCAGTAGTTAGTTCTAACTGAATTTGAGAAGTATTTCTAGTCTGAACTGAATTTGAGAACTATGAATTTCTATATTGTAAATATCTCCTCTACAGTCTTCTCAGGTCTCTTGTATTGGATAGAAAAATCACAGGAATTTTACATATATCAGCTGGCTTATGCTGGTATAGTGCTTCTCCTTTCTCTCCTTCCGTTGTTGTGTCCAGTAGCACAGAGTTTCCAGAGGGGAACTAATAGTTTTTTCCTTCTTAACCTGAACATTTGTATATTTGGTTTTTTAGCAGTATGTTTATTGTTAAATAATTTGTACAGTAATGGTCATGTAATCGTTATGTTTTGATTTTATGCTTTTTTTCTTTGCTTTTCTGTCTTGACGTTTGTTCTTGGCTCTGATTAAATAAACTGAAGCTTAAGGGGCCTTTGACCATGTGGAAAATTATTTGGAAGTTGTTTTTTTTTCCAGTTATATTACAGTCTATTTTCTCTGGTAGCATCCTTCTTTCAGCTTTCAGACAAGTTCTCCCCTGAGTTTCATGGTTGTAGTTACTATGGAGATATCTGTCCATTCTTCCTATTCTCCTCCCTTGCCCTCCTCCTTTCCTAGGAGCTCCTGCAGCTGTTATTTATCTTTTCAATAAAGTAAGTAGTCTTTGTACAGACTTTGTTTCTAATATCTCTTCTGTTGCAACATGTCCTTTGCCTGTAATGATTCCATTTTCATGAAATCCTGTAGGTATTTGTTTATATGGACAAAATATTTGGGATGGAGTGAGGAGGTCCCTAGTTAAAAGGGTCACTTCTGGAGCTATTATCTGATTTGATCTTTCTTCGCACCTGAAGAGCTGTTCATTGAAGTCATAATTCTGTAAAATGAATTAACTGGTAACATTTGTGTGTATGTAAGCTGAGTGTCAAGGACAGCTTTTAGAATTCATTATTTTAAATGGCAGCTTTTTGAATTTCATGTAAACATACTCTGGTGCAAGTTAAAATTTCTTGGGTAAAAAAATGAAAACTTGAGACAACACATCATTAGCCTTTTAAGTTGGAGACTCTTTTCTTTGCACCTCATCATAATTTGATACCTCTTAATATACAGCTTTATTTTATGTATTCCAGCTTAACAGAGAAACATGGGTGTTTGGGTAGTCAGCTATTCTGCAACAGATATTTTCCTTTGCATGTGTGCTGTTGTATTTCTAAACCCCTTCTCTTGGGGAAGCATTGCTTCACTTGGTGTTTGAATGACTTAGATTTGAAATGTGCTCTCCAGCCAAGAGAGCACAACTGCCTGCCTGAGCAGACATCCCACCTGGAAAGCCAGTGTAACTGCACTGCTCTTTTGATAGATGTGTTTCTTATGGTAGCTGCATCTTCAGGGCTTTTTCCCTTCTTTGGAGTTACTACAGTGTTACACAGTTTTCCTTTGGCCTGCTGAGCGTTGTGCACTGTCACCTGCGGCTTTGCACGATCAGGAACCCTCTGTTTTACAACTGCATAAATAACCTGCCTTGGGCTGTTGGTCAGATAATGCTAGTCTCTTTGCCTCCCATGGAGAGTGTTGGGTTGAAATTGCAGCCTGAAAGCCCACGAGTGCTACATAATAAGGAGGCATGTCCTTCCCTTGAACCCATTTGTGCTGGGTCTGGCATGGTTTGTCACCTGGCCAAAGCAATGGTAGGTGATTTTCTGCAGGGTCAGTGAAACTGGTATTGGACAGATTCCCTGGGTACCACAGGGAGCACAGCAGAGGCAGCATTGGGAAAAAAGATGAACAGCAAGAGCAACATCAGTCCCTCTAGGGTGTGGCTGTGTACCCTGATCAACTCAGCCCTCCAGGATAACATTGCTCTCAGTTTTATTCTAGGCAAGCAAGCAATGTCGTCACCTTTCGCCGTTCTTACTCCTCGTGAGGCAAGGGAGAGACTCTGAAACCCTTTACTTTTTGTCCCCTGTGCTCTTTTATTATGCTTTAGATTATTCCTGATCTGCTGACAATTTGTTCTGCAGGTTGTCAAGCAAAATGTGCATTTTAAAATAAATTACTCTAAAATTTTAATCAACTCTTTTTTTAGTAGGGAGTCTCATGTTTTTCTTTTGCATACATCTAGTTTGCTGTTAAAGTAAGCAGCTGGGACTTTCATGATTACTTCTATTTTTAGTGACATCTTCTTTACACCTGCACATTGAAAATCATGAGGTTTTCTAGCAGAGATTGAGAAATCTTTCAGCCTCTTTGATTCTTAGGTCAGAAGCCTGAAATCAAGCTGGCCCTCTAATTGCAGTATCTTGGTGTGCATGGACTTCTCTATGTTTGGCTTACACTAGAAAAATTGACTACTATTGATTTTCCTTGAAAGTTAGTCCATCCCACCTGTTTAATTTGTAACAGAACAAGAAGACAAACTCTAGTAGTTGTGCAATTTCTGAGACTCTCACTTTTAGGTCTCTAGGCCTGTGAAATCTTCTCATTACCTGAAAGTTAAAGTATTAAGTAATATCTAGGCAAATATTACCATGCAATCAGGGTTTGATTTTTTTACCCATTGTATTTCTTTTCTGTTACATAGAAATCCTGCTGTTAAATTCACTTTTGATACGTGTGCTTTATGCCATTCCAGTTAAAGAGTATTTAATTGCTTCCAGTTTCCAGATGGACTGCAAAATAAACTTAAAAGGTGAATCAGATGAGAAGTGTAAAAAGAGGGGAAATATAATTTGAGTAAAGGTCACACTCTTCTTATAATAAGAATCAATTGAAATAATTCAGAAAAAAAAAACACATGAAAAAAAGTTTGGTTTTTCCTTGGAGCTTTTGGTTGCAGGACCCTTCTAAAACATAAATTCAAACATTTGTTCGTCTTTGGGCAGTACAACCCACAGTATCTCCAAGTAGCCTACCTACTGGTTAGCCTTGTCTTCAGATTCTTTTGTGGCCTTGCACAGTACTTAATCGCTCTGGGTCTCTCCCATTTTCAAGTTTAATTGGCAGAGTTTTGAGCAGTAAAGATTAGAGTAATAGTTGTTTATTGTTTTCAATGGCAAAGTATAAGTAAATTATATTATTTATATCTGTTTGAATATGTGTCTGTTTTGGGCTTTATTTATTGCTCTTCATTTTTCTGATATTAAATTAACATAGATATTCATAAATAAGCAAAAATAATTTCTCTCCCTGAAGGAGGATTTTGAGAGTGCTTTATCAGCACAACTGTATTCAAATCCATTTTAAATAACAAGAGTTAATTCCTGCATCCACTGGAAGTGCTTATTTATTATTGATTTCAGTGAATTGGACATTTTCCTAAGATCTCTGCAGGCTGAAGAAAGCTGTAAATTAAATACCTGTGGTTTTGACTGCACTTGGAGTAGCCCTTCAAAGAGTCTTGTTTATTTTCTTTTTCAGTTATCATGGTCTGTGTATGGCTGCTGGGGTTTTACACCACAGAACAAGCCATCAGGAAGTCATGGCCGTGTACCCTCTGCTGTGTATTTTCCCAGGCTCTCACCTGGCTTGTCATCTTGCTGCTTCTGCTCAAGGTGGTCAGTGTGAAGTCTGAGAAATTGTTCATTGACTGGATGGCTGCTGACCTGGGATTCATTCTTGTTGGGTGCCTTATTATTTCCGTGGCAGAGAAAGGTGTCCTCCTCACCCGCAGGATTGTTTTTTCAAAGCCTTTTGCACAGAGTCTGCATTGGAGCTCCTGCGTTGCATCATTTGCCCCGAAGCTGTAGCTGTGCAGGGTTACTAATTCAGTGGGAGTACAAAGAGAATATGCCATTCATAGTAAAAATGGAATAACCTCTCCTTTACACTTTCTTCCAGTGTTACGGGGTAATTTACTCAAACTATCTCAATATTTTATAAGAAAATTACCCCATTTTATCCTGAGCCATCCTGTGTTCCACTAATTTCAGGTCATAGAAACTTCTCAATATGAATCTTTACTCCAAATTATGGTCATTATTTTCAGCTTCTTAGTTGCATCTTCTTGAGTACTGGTTGCCAGCCTCTTACTTTGAAACTGCTCAGTTTCAGGAAACTTAACTGCTTTAGCTGTTTGGTGTGGGTGTGATTCTGTGGTGTTACCTGCTGTCTGCAGTTCAAGGCTTCAGATCGATTTGCTCTGCCAGCCTGGGGATGCAGCTGTATGCTAATTTCCCAGTTTGAACAAAACACTCATAGGTCACTACCAAAATACTTTGTCTTCTTGATACAGAGGGAGGAAGTTTCTGGGCTGGGATGGGTGAGAAAAGCAGGGTCTGGGTCTGTTGCTGTTTCTTGTTTCTTCTCAGCTCTGGGAGATGAGGTTTCTTTTCCTGAGACAGAGCTCTGATGTTAGAAATGCAGCTCTGTCACATCGTTATTTCTAATTTTTAACATGAAAAAGGCAAGTTGAAAGAGAATTTGTTACAACTTCTTGTTATTCTGTCTTCTGAAAGGAAGTGTGAATGTAATCTTCAAATACCGTATCTTCATATAGTGATTTTTAAAGGCCCTGTGGTCTGAAGTAGTGTTTGACATGAGGACAGGCAACAGTATTTCAGTGTCTGGGCAGATTTCCAGACTCTGATACTATGTGCTTGTTCTGACCTACCCTTTCCTCTTGGGTGTTCTTTTTCCCCAAGACTTCTCACTGGTCAGGGGGGCATGTCTCTTAGATCTTGACATTCCCAGCTTAAAAAGCAAACTGACAAAAACTCCTTAAAGTTGAGGCTTGAGGACACAATATTCAGGAATATTTTTTCCCATTTCAAACAGAATATCCTGTTGAGTTAGACACCATTCTTGGAGGGGGGAGCATTCTAGCAATATGCTTAGAAGAAATAGATCAAGAAGGCAGGTGTTGAAGATATTATTCACTGTTGTTCACTGAGTATATGTGTCAGGGCAGTATTATTCATGATTCCAAATAAAATACAGGAAGAGGGTAACAGAATCCTTTTTTGCTTTTCCCACTCAGGTTCATTTTTTTTAACATAGTGTGAAGAATGTTTTGCTCTTCTGAAATAACCTTTTCTTACAGATTGCTGTTTTTTGTATGAAAAACATGGAACCCTTTAGTTGTTAAAACAGAAATCCATTTTCTGTTTCTGCTCCTCTCTGGACTTCTTTAGTGATCATTAGTCAGTCCAGGATGCATGAATTAGTTGTTGACTTTTCTGCGTTGTTTTCTTCCTTGTTTGTTCCTTACGCCGCTGTTTCTTTGGACCATCCCAACCTTTTCTACTGAAGTGTTTTTCTGCTAGGTTTTATTCAACAAAATCCGCATGGCTTCCCAATATGAGCCTTAATGAAAACAAATGTTTACAGTGTTCCCTGAGCATTAGGTGAGCTGCTATCTTTAATTACGAAGGGCTTGGAGATGGAGGAGGAAACTCACTTATTGGCAACAAAGGGCCCTAGCACTGTTTGTGCTTGGCTCATTCATCTCTCTGTGCTTCACAGACAAGTGAGACTTTCTGAACATTTGAATACAGTTTATTCTATCAATTAAAAAAGAACAAAACAAAACCTGTCTCTTACATTGCTTAAATACCTATTAAGCCCATGAACGGAATACTAATTTCGGTGGTTCTGTATAATGAGCTCTAAATTTCTGAGTCATGTCAGCCATGGAACCTCTTAACAAGGACGTGGAAACCCCCTCCCCCCAAAAAAAACGCTAATGTCAGTCTCAGTTCCTTAATTATTTTGATGAGTGTAGAAATGAAAAGCTCCAAAGCATTGTGTCACAGTGGTTATTTTCCAGATTGAATATAACGGGGGGATTGATGAAGGTTTTCAGCTCTGTTACTGGGGTGGATGAAACACAGAGCAAGAAGGTCTGAGCACTGGCAGTACTCAATGCCAGCAGCACACCTCATCTGCTGACAAGCCCTTGAAAGTTCTTAACTGGGATGAGATACAAGATTAGATGGACTTTTGTGATTCTTTTCTTTTTCTTTTTGCCCTGCCCTCCCTCCATATGAATGCCAGTACATGGTGCTTAGCTGGTGCAGAAAGTGGGTGTTGCAGTGCAGAGCATTGCTCCACCAGCTCGATAGGAAGGCAGAAGTGATACCTGAGGTGCATGTGTGAGAGTCCTTTATCTCTGAATGGGTGTTGCTTTGAGTTCCTGTGGATTTTAATTAGGCAATGCAGTGATGCTGGGCACTGCGTGCACTTGGAAACATAGATGTTGCTTGAATGTCATTTGTTCTTCCTTTTAACACACCTACAAGCGACTTGGTTTAGCTGCACAGTCCCTGTAGAAGAGGCTGCTGAGTGCACAGTGACAGCTTGTACACTCCCTGTGCATCACAGAAAGTGCTCTGCTCATTCCTCTGGAAAATGTTGTTATATAATGCAGCACGGTGCTTTGCCATGTCTACTGAGGGACTACCCCTCTCTTAAGAGGGTGGCATTGTCAAGTTGGGTGTTTTAAGGATAGGATTCAGCATTACTTAATGATATGTGAAATGTAACTTAATGCATTTATCACTGCATCAAATTTTCTGGCCTCGCACAATGAACATCCCACTGTGTGATCTTCGGTTTTTTTCTTAGATGGTATTATTTGTATTATTGGCAAATGTGCTCATTTATACTAGGGAGAGAAAAATAAAGGCAGGGAACCTTGAGAAATGCCAGCTAATAAAAAATAAGACAGTTGTGTTTTCTAATAAACAATGAACATAGTAAAACTGGTGATGCTACAGGCATCTTGTGTTATTGATGAAAACAAACTGCTTACTGACATCTGCAGCAGCCAGCCCGTGAGTGGTGGCATCCCAGAGTCCCCCAGTGCCATGTGTTAGGCAGAATTACTGGAATTCACAGTGTGAGACTTTCAGGTTTTGAAGGGGTTTGATTTGTTTGGTTTTCCCCCACAGGCTTTATCTTTTCTTGCAGATTTATATTTCTTATAGAATAGGAAATATAAATAAAATAAATATAATAAATAATACAAATAAGAGTAAGGGAATAGCTGCTCTTTTCTTGGAAATGATGTGAAAAGCCATAGGTATTTCTTTTGGACAGCTGATTACTTTAGCCTTCTGAAGTCCCCATTGTTAACAGTTACCATCCATCAGTACTGCTCTGGAACAGCATTTCACATGCTGTAGAATCTTCACTGCTTCTCCTGAAGAATTCCTTCTCTCTGCTGCATCCAACCACCTGGCACAGAAACTATACATTTCCACAGGTTGAGAATGTCCTCTGCTTCATAAACAAATTCACTTAAGTACCATAGCTTCTGTATCAAGTTGCTTTTAACACGAGGAAACTTGGGTTCGGCATATGTAGCTGCTGTAACCCTGCTGTGTTATGAAGCTGATTAATTAAATTTTCCTCTTTCTACTGCAACTTGTACAGTATTTGTAGATTGATAGGTTCTCTTGCTTCCCCCCCCGCCCCAGTTGTTTCTGAAATTCTGTAAATCAAGGTGATATCGTTTTTATTCATATTTCTTGTCTAGAAGCATGTAAATCAATGGAGGGGAGAGTACCACCCTGTTCTGTAGTAGAATTCAAATGATTCATTTGAATAATGATAAACCCTAACTTTTGACATATCTCACTATTCATGGCATCTGTCTAGAAGAGGGAGGTTGATGTTCTGGGTCAGCTGTTCCAAAGACAGTGATTTTAGCATGATTTTCCTCTATTGGGTGGAATGCAGAACATTAAAACCTTGCCCAAAAATACTTTTAGAGAATTCCCTCTTATATGCTGAGAGCGGGGTGTCACGGAAGAGCTACCCTGACTTGTTGCTTGTTCACTATGACCCAGGGAACCTCATGGCCACTGTGGTGGGGATTGACACCACAGATCATTTCTGCTGCATTTGGCTTGTAGATGATAAAGCTCACTATCTTTCTTCCCCCCTCCTTTCTGGTTTCCCCCCATAAACCTCCTTTTTTCAGGGAAATGATTGTATGTAATAATTGGCTGCTAAATCCTTCTAAAGGAACTGCTCAGTAAAACTGAGGAGTCATTAATTTGACACTCCTGAGCTGAGCGAATGTGTGAGCTACAACAGCTGCTTTGCTTTGCATCTGCACTTTGAGGGTGTTGGCATCCCACTGATTTCTTTTGGATTTAGAAAACATTCCTTAAAGGGCTAAAGCCTGAAATGGTCTGAAACTGTGAGTTCCTTCGGAACCATGTTCTGTAGGTATTATGGTGTTTGGCTTACCGTTTGTGGTAGCATGGGTTCCTAAATCTTGGAGGAGTGTTTAGTTTTGATTTTTGATTGCTTTTGAAGCTTTTCATTCCCCTTGGGGAAGGAGAAAGGTATGAAAAATGCAGTTAATTATGACAGTTTATCTCATTAAATTATGAAATACCTTCTGCTAAACTTCTTTTAGTAATCTAAAAATCAGCTATCCATATTTCTGATGTTTGTCTCCAGTCATGGCTTTTCACTGCAGATAACATACATATGTATCTGTGCATGTGTGTGTGCATGTATATGCATGTATAAAACATTGAATAAGTAAAACATACCTATATAGTTTAATTTTATTTAGCTTAAAGCATTGTTAACCACATCAGTCATGTCAGGCTGTCTAAGGTCACTCAGTGGCTGTGAAGAGAGATACTGTTAGTGACCCAGTTATTTCTAGTGTAGCTTCTGATCTTGCAGATTTATGTAACAATGATGCATGGAAGTGCTGGAACACTTTTGAAGCTGCCTGGCTATGAGGAATCCCTCATGGGTAGGGGAAGAGAGCCCTGGTGAATGCACAAAAATATAGATTAGTGTATAGTTTGGCAAAATTCTTACTTAGATTTTGAACCCTGTATGAGACCAGGGATGTCTCTGTTTGGTGTGATTTTAATACTCCCCATATAGATTCAAAATGTGAAGCTGGAGTCATTACCTTTTCCAAGG
The DNA here is from genome assembly GCA_013401135.1 of Cettia cetti. Taxonomy (NCBI): domain Eukaryota; kingdom Metazoa; phylum Chordata; class Aves; order Passeriformes; family Sylviidae; genus Cettia; species Cettia cetti. The sequence continues at coordinate 22,627 of VZUI01054231.1, forward strand.
TACAGAATTTGAATATTTGGAGATGGAATTGCAGCTTATATTTCTTCTAAAGGAAAAGTCTCCCTCTGCCTGCAGTAGGAGACCACCACAGAAAATAGCTGGTTGTGGGGTAGGTGGCCTGGGATCTGGTTTAGCTTTAAAAGGGATTTTAGATTTCCTGATCCAAAATCATTCAAGTCTTAGTGGTGGTGCTTTGCAGAGATTTTAAGATGGCTTATGTTAAGATAAATTAAGATGCAGCTTTTAAATTAATGAAGTTAAACTGGCACAAGAGGCAGTATGGACAGGCTGTCTTTTTGATTTATCTGTCAACAAGGCGCTGGTTTAGCCTACTCTTAACCCATAACAGTCCACGTGGATTTGAACTGGTTTAACAAAAATTAAATTGGGACAGTCTTGTGTTGCCAGCAAGGCCCCAGGAGAAGCATCTCTAGTTCTTCCTTTTGGCATTGTCTTCCCTTGGTAATGGTGTGATAAAAGATGCATTTATTTTATTTGTTGACTTTGTTGACTTAATTCAAACCTTCAAGCGATTAAGATTTCCTTAGTGCTAAGGGCAGTCACTCACACAACCCGTTGTGGTTGCATTTGTTTGTTATTTTGAACAGTATCCCAAGCTACTGAACCCATATTTAATATAATTTTAAGCCAAGAAAATACTCAAGCGGTTTGTGAAATCCTCCACATATTTGTTTACCTGCGGCTCAGTGGTTGGCTGGGTATGAAAAGGATTGCGTGTTTTGTCAGATTTCTGCACTTTTCTAATCAGGTGTGTGCATTACCAATCTCTCTTCTTAGTCATCCTGGTCCTCACAGGATTTCCATTTTATTTTTGGTGACTTCCAGTTTTCCTGAACACGCCGACAGCTCTTTGCATTCCCTCGCAATGCTCTTCTTTCTCTGTTGCTCCTAGTCTTAGTGCATTGCTTTCTCTTGCTGCCCAAGCGTTCTTTCCAATTTCACTTCTTTTGTTCTTGGTGGAATTTTGCGTGGCGTTCTCACCGATTACCTTTCAGATGGTCAGCCTTTGAGAACTATGTGAACTGGTGTTGAGTTCATCAAATGTTCTCTGGCGATCCCAGCTGAAGTAATTGCCAATTTCTTGCCACTCCTGTGTGGGAGCGCTCTTGCCACGACCTTTTGTACAGCCCCGTGGCAAATCGACTTCAGATCCTCATCTGATTTAAGCAGTCGTGGGTGTGCATATAGTGTTTTTCATAGGATTTTATCCCTTCTGCCTGACCTCTTCTAGTCAATGTCTAATTTTAGCCTGGAAAAGGAATAGAAAAGTGATTTGTCTGAGGACTGCCAGTAAATCAGTTACCAAATATTGGCTCAATGCAGTTGAGGAGGAGAGAAGGTGCTGGGAAGCATCCCAGGATTTGGGGCATTTTCAGACAGATTTACTGTGCTTAGTTGTCGATCTGGTGATTTATCACTGTCAATGACCACACCTCATGTACAATTCCAAAGGAGCACCATGCCTGCCAGTGGACTTTGCCCATGGGACACCTAGAAAGTGCTCACTGCACTTTTATGCAGAGTCACTGTGAGTGTAGACTGCATCTGGAATGCCACCCTCTCCTTTCTATTTTTAATGTTTTGTAAGCTGGGGGGCTTTGCTTATGATGATACAGGGAAAAGCAGTGGGTGGGGCAGAAGTGGGGGAAATCAGACCTTTTCATTACTTTAAAAAAACTCTTTAAAACCCCCCAAGGTTATCAAGTAGAAAAGCCCACCCAAATTTGTCTTCCTTTCTTGTCTTGGTGGAAACTAGACTCCTTGTTGCAAAAGGATTGACAGTGAAAGGGACCACACTGGCATTGCTGCCAGGCACATTTTCTGTTAAAATTTTACAGTTCAGTAACTAATGTGTTTCTCAGTCAGCTTAGGGTGATCTTAATGCAAGCTGCTAGTGGAAAAGGCGGTCCTGTTCTTCTCTCTAGTGTGTTTGTGCCACCTCTTTTGTGCTAGCACCATCACTTCTGTGCCTATGAAACCCAATCTGAAAAAGTAAAAAACCCAACCTATAAATTAATCTTCAGCTAGACTGACCTCCTCATCCAGCTGATTATAAGGTCTCAGGAGCTCCAGTGCTGGCATAAGCAGGAATGTGTGGCTGGAGGTGAAGGGAAGAACATATACCACACTTTTCTTCTGAAGTAGCCTCTCTGAGATCAGTTTAAACCAAACTGACTCCAATCATGCAGGTTGGGGGGATGCAGGTGAGGCTGTGCTGCAGTTGCTGCTCCAGAAAAGTGAAGTCCCACTCCCTTTGTCCTCCCCACACCTCTTGGACTGTGCCCTCCCATTACTTCCTGGTCAGAGTGCACAGTGGGATGCAGAACCAGAAGGAGCATGACTTTGTTCTTCTACTCTCAGCAAGCTCTTAGTTTATCTGAGTTGTATCATCAAATATCAGGTGTCCTGCTGCTCATGTACCACTGTGTATCCTAAAAGTAAAATTGAGGAGGGTATTAGGGAAGAAGCACTGATAAATCTCACTCTCCTGTGAACAAAGCCTTCTCAGAGGGACTGTATTTTTTCACTTCCTGGACAGATGCGTGGTGTGTACGCACAATTAGCGTGTGTCTGTGAGGGTTTTTGCTATGATTACCTGGCATTGAATGAGCTCGATATGCACCATATCTTTTTACGGGAGTCTCCAGGGGCAGGGGAATCTGACACATGTGACAGGAAGCAAGAGAGTATTGAATACTTACTACTGCAGGTAAAGAAAGAGAGTCTGCAGGGAAGGCTATAGATTGTGGTGGCACAGGAATTGTTACCATAGTTTCCATTCATATCGTTAGTTCCCAACTACTTTTTCTGGCATTCAGGAGGAAGAGAAAGCATGCTCTGGCAGTCCAGCCAGCCCCCTCTCATAGGATTTAGCATCCATGTAAAGAAGAGGTTTGAGGTGAATGGCCCCTTTCCTTTTCAGGCCAGTTTGACTGGTAGCAGGATGTGGCATGGCTTGAAAGAAGGCATGAACAGAGTTACTGGGACAATTGACTGCGTCTGCCTGATTGACTTGCAAGAATGGGCTGTTTGACTCCTGGGGAGGAAGCCTGGAGAGGGTTGTGGTTTGCTTCCAAGAGAAACTCAATGCAAAAAATTACAATGATGAAGGAAAAGAGACCAAAAAGTAGAGGCAGCACCTGCTAAAGTTTGTATTTTATCTTTGGAGTTATATAAGAATAGCATAGGTTTAACATAATAGAATTCAGTATTATATAAGAATAGCATAGGATTAACATAATGGAATGGATTTTTATTTTATTTTCTTCCCCTGATAGCTCACTTGCATGTTTCTGTTTAGTAATCCTTTTTGGCAAGGCAGTGAATGTGACTGATGGGTGTTCTATGCAGAAGTGATCACTTTGCTGCTTATCAGAATAAAGTCTGTGCAGCAGATATAGGATGTCTTGTGTCTTTTTTTTTCTTGCTGTATGTCTAAATGTCGTAGTTTTTGCAAGAGAAGTGTTGAGTTCTTGGTAATAGCCAGATGGTAGAGGAGCCTTCTAAAGGCTGTCCCTATGGGAAGCACAGATACATGGTTTCAGGTGTGGTTAAATTGCAAGCTTCAACCTCTGCAAGAGGTTAAAATGCCCACAACCTACTGACTTTTATCACTTCCTGCCAGTAGATGGAAAATTTTATTCAAATGTTAGGGATTAATGCAGAGCTTAATTGAACAGGAAGTTTCTCAGCCATTTGGATGATGGCTAGAATGATCCGTACACTGTTATTTCTGACATTTCTGCCAGAAGTAATCTGTGGCTTTCTGGCTAGGGCAAGTTGCTTTTAGGGCAAAGGTGAACAATTGCTAGAGTTGAGGTACACGTGTTTTTTTGAGATTGGAAAACAAGAATGAAATGGTCTGTAAAACAATTTTTTTTCAAAAGCACAATTGCGGAGAAAAGGCTGCTCAAAGTGAAAAGAGAATTTTCCTTCAGTTGCACAGCTTTGATCTTGCATCCTCTTGAGTTTTAGCAGCTGGTCAAATTACTAGGGTGGAAGTTGCTGATATGTTTGGTATTATTTGGTGTATCATAGGGAACAAAGAGCAGCTCTGAATTGATAAGAGGCCAGGGGTTTGGGTAGTGCCCAGGCATCACGTGAGTAAGGATGTCATCTGAACCATGCTGGTTTTGTTTAATGCCTCCTGCTTGGGAACTGGGAAGTGAACAGGTTTTGCAGATGTCCCTCAGATGTCTGAGAACACTGAAAATAATATTAGAATATATTGAAGCTACACAGTGTGTTGTGCTAGAAGCAGTTTTGACCTTTCCATAATTAAATAGGGGTCAATGCTCAAGTTTTCTCAAAATGGGCGGGTTTTAACATTCTGTAGACTGTCTTCTATAGGGTGGGAAATTATTTTGTAGGGGTCAAAAGTGCTTATGAAAATAATCCAGGCATGTGTTAGATAAAAAAGTTAACGAAGTTGCCTTCAATTCCACACAGCAGCATGATGTTGCAGAGAAGTGAAGTGGAAGGGGGGAGACCATTTTGTGCCCCTAGGCTTTCTCACCCTGGCTTTACCTGAATACCAGAAGACTGGTGAGGGTTGCTTCATTCTTCACTTTCAGCGAGTGCTGGGAGCAGGACTTTTGACAGGTTCCTTGCCAGTAGGTGGAGATGGTGCAAGTGAACTGGAAATTGTATCCTCCTTCCATTGAGGAAGGTGTCTATTAGCATGGAGGTCAACCTTGTTTGCTTTCAGCGCAAGGGATGGGGTTTAGTGTGAAAAAATAATTTTGTTCTTGTGGTTTTCTTCTTGAAGAAAAGTTTGTAGACATAGTATACACTCAGACATCTGGTAGTGATTATTAAAAACCAAGCAAATGTAAATGAGTTGGTGTTTGGTTGGTTGTTTTGGGTTTTGTGGTTTTTTTGGGTTGGTTTTTTTTTTGTTGTTTGTTTGTTTTGTTTTGTTGTGCTGTGGTTTTACGTTTTAACTTTCTAGCATGCTCTTCTCTGTGCTGCAGCACAGTATAAAATGCAGACCTGACCTAAGTTACTCCTTGGTGATGTTCTTGCTTTCTGGTATGATATGGTGATTTTGGCTCAATCTGAAAAGTAGGAATCTTGGGTCACACTGCTAGAATACAGGGGCAGCCCTCATTTCTGGATGCAGGAAATGGAAACCCTGGTCTCCATTTGCCAAGTGCTTTTGTAGGTAGCTGTGTTTGGTAGGCAGCTTGCAGAGCACTCTGGTGAAGAGAACCAATCAGCAGCCTGAGATAAGGAATGCTGCAGAAGAGGAATGCCTCCAGAACATGGGTGCAAGAGCAGAAGTAAGCTGTGCACAGGTGGGAGTGTGGGGAGGAGTCAGAAGTTGCTGTAGCTTTTATGTTACTGCTGAAGTCAGTGCTCATCAGCAGGTGCTTGGTACTGCTTCACACCAGTGCAGTGACTCCCACTACAGCTTAGTCCCAAAGAGTCTAGTGTCATAAGCTAGGGTGCAATCTCTGTAGCATGCATAGCCCAGAGAATGCAGGGAAAAGAGATGTATCCAGGACACAGCCCCCTCCAAAATAGACTTCTGGAATACATTCCTGTTTCTTCTTCCTTCTGAATGAGGCTGTTTTTGCATTACTATGCACCTTTGTAGCTTCTGTGGGTGTATCTGAGCTGGCTCAGCTGAATGCTGTTGGCTGTGGTGTTGAGGGTGTCAGCAATAACCAGAACTTTGGGAGGAGCATTTGTAGGACTTACAGTCTGCAGCATTGTTGTTAGATTCATTTCCATGTAGACTGATGAATTTTAAAGCTTAGCCTGGGTGGCTTTATGCAGTGTGCAATATGGTACAGTATAGACACAGCTGGAGTACAACTTGAAGCAGTCAAAGGTTGAAGTGCCAGTGCTTATGTTCTTAGACTAGAAATCAAGCTACTCCAGAATGGGAATTTTTAAGAACTGTTGCAGGACAAAGGAAGGGTGGCACCACCTGTCTCCAGTATTCAGAAGGATCTCTTCTGCCATCTATTGCCATGTACAGCTCACCACATGTCTTTATGGAGAGGAAAATTTTTTGTCCAATCTCACGTGTTATAGCCCTGGAGAAAATAGATTTAAAGGAGTCGTTGTCTTTCTGATTGTCCAGATCCCACACTTACTTATAGAGAAACAAGACTTTAGTCTTGGTTTTACGGACAAGCCTTTAGGACAGTTGCTGTAGTGTGATCTGATGACAAGGATGTAAGAAAACTGTTTCTTGGGAGCTTTGTTAGCTGCCATATCCTCGTTTGGTCAGACTCCCACTGCTGCTTCTCTCTGGACAGAAGCTAATAAACTCTCCTGTACTTGGCACAGCCACTGGCCTGTGGGACAGGTGGAACGGTTTGAGTATTTGATGGTCATTAATATATTTAAATCAGCCTTTCTCCAGCTGTTAGAGTCTGAGCTGGAAGCATGCCATTGTTGAGATATTTGAAGGTGGATGTGTGGTTTTGTAATTGTGTTGTGCTGGTGCTGCACCTTGGTAACTTAGTTAAATTTTGGTTTAAGCACAATGAGAGGTTGTGACCCTGCCTACAGTGCTGCAGTGATGCAAATTGTGTGATAAGGATGGATGGACTGTTCTTGCATCAAGTCCAGTTAAAACCAGTTGTCAGCAGTAAGGTGAAAGGAGACCCATTCTGCTGGAGAAGGGCTACAACTTTGACTAAGTATGCTTTTGATTTTTTGGGTTGTTTCTTCTTCCTCTTTGCTTCCCTGTATCCTGAAGTCCATGAATGGCACTCAAGTTCACACTGGGAAATCCTACTGCTACACAAGAGGAGTGTCAAAAATTCCTGACCACTGTGGATGTTTCAGGGCAAAAACCCAGTGCATTTAGTACCCAGTGTGATTTAGCCCTCTCAAAGTTATATAGACCACTGAAACACCTGCACCTCCTGCATCCACAGGTGAAACCTGAACACAGTGTTAGTTTTCTACAGCTTCTTCTATAAACCGTCTAGTATAGGCCTCAGTGTAGTAGGCAAGCTCTCCATACCCGTGTCATTGTGACAGCTTATATAGGCTACGTGGAGTATGTACAAGGCTCATTTATGGTGGTTGGAGTTGTCTAGGTCCTCCCAACACAAAGTGGTGGGGGATGCGAGCAGTTTCCTGCAGCTTTTAAGGACTCCCACTTTGCCCAGCTCTATCTTGTGTGTTGTTTGAACAGCCAGCTGTTTCACTTAGTCCGTGTAAGTGTCTCTGCTAAACTGCGTGACATGAGGTGGGTTTGAAGACTGCAAGTACCTGCTTGTAATCAGTGAACATTGCCAGGAAAAACAGGCGGTTCCAGAATTAATGATAATTGGAGCAGTTTTCAGCAAAAAAAGTTTGTCTCTAGCTGTACTTTGAACTAGTTGTGAAGCATATGGGTTAGCTCAGTTATTGCTCATTATATGCCATTTCCAAACACCTTTTTATTGTTAGCAGGAGAGGAGGTTCTCAGAAACCAACTGTTTCCCATTTAAAAAACACACACACAAAAATCTCAAAGGAAAATATGCATACGTTCATTGTGGCTAAAGTTTTAGAGCAAGAAGTGTATTTTACAGAAACGTGCCCTGTTAGGCTCAAAAATCAAGGACTGAATGGGCTTAATATTGTGCTTTCATTGGATCACTTGAAAATCTAAGTTTGGTTTAAAATTGTGTTGTCCGTTTAGGCTCAATTTTGATTTACTGGTCCACAGAAAGTAAAAAAGATTGAGTGAATAATGGTCTTAGTAAAAACTGCTTCTGAAAATTGTTGCATTCAACCTTTCTGGAATGTTTAATTTACTGAAAAGTAGCCCAGATTCTTTTAATCATATCACAGGATTAAGAATTACACTCTTACAGGTCTAGGTTGTGTCTTGGATTACATTATTTTGCAAATTATTTTGAAGGAGCTGTATCTGAGAGTGACCCCATGTCTTGCACCAGTTACCTGCACTTGATATCTGCATGGATGGGAGCAACCAGGTCTCTTAACTTCTACTCCCTTCCTGGTACAAGCAGGTGTGGGGACACAGATGCTGATTGAATCTCTGTTTCCATTACTGCAGACTTACTGGCAGTAGTGACAGAGCTGTGTGCTTTCAAATGGGCAATAGATACCACTACTGATATCAGTCACTAGTGGTGTTTCTCAAGGATCTCTGCTGGGGCAGTTCTGTTTAATATTTTTATTGACAGCATGGATGAGGATAATGAGTCTTTCATTAGTAAATTTGCAGACGACACTAAGCTGGGAGCATGTGTCAATCTGTTGGAAGATAGGAGGGCTCTGCAGAGAGACCTGGAACGATTGGATGGATGGACAGAGTCCAGTGGAATGTAATTTACTAAGTCCAAGTGTCAAGTACTGCATTTTGGCCACAAAAACCCCCTGCTGGGGATGGTGTGGCTGAACAGTGCCCAGGCAGAAAGGGACCTGGGGCCACTGGTGACAGCAGCTGAACATGAGCCAGCAGTGTGTCCTGGTGGCCAAGAGGACCAAAGGCATCCTGACCTGGATCAGGAGTAGTGTGGCCAGCAGGAGCAGGGAGGTCATTCTTCCCCTGTACTCGGCTCTGGTGAGGCCACACCTTGGTGCTGTGT
>VZUI01054233.1:0-43402 GCA_013401135.1 Cettia cetti
GCCCCGCCGCCGCCCCGCCCCGCTGCCGCCCGCCGCGCCCCTGGCGCTGGCCCTGCCCGAGGACGCCCGCCCGGGCACCCTCCTGGCCGCCCTGGCCCCCGCTCGCTTCGCCTCCGCCTGGTTCGAGCTGCTGTCGCCGCCCGTCGAGGAGTCGCCGGTGAGCGTGGGACGGGAGAGCGGCGAGGTGACGCTGCGCACTGCCCTGGACAGGGAGGCGGTGGCCGCCTGGGAGCTCGTCGTCCGCGTCCAGGAGCGCCGAGGTGGGTGTTAGGCAAAGTCAGAGTCCAAGAAGTCTAGACTGGTCTTGTCCCATTAGGGAGTCGGAGGACGGTTTGTCTCCAGGTGACAAGCAGCACCTCACGGTGGTTTAGCATCAGGTGTCACGTGCAGTGTTGTGGAATGTACTTTTTGATCTTCTAAATCTGTAAATTATTAGTATTAAAAACACTGGAAGTGACTAGAGGCACTGTGTAGTGTAGGAAAAGTGAACTGTACGGTGAAAATGCTTGGAGCAGTAAGGTGTTCAGCAGAATTTAAGCGTTTCACGGGTTTGAATTCTTAACTGTTAGTGAGTGGTTGAGGCGCGGCATGTTAGCTACAACACGGTTCTTACACGCAGGTGTTTGTTATTAAAATGTTCCTTATAGCTCTCATCCTGTTAGTGCCTAACTTGAAGAATGCAGTTGAAGCCATTGAGTTTTGAGTCATTATTAAAGTTGAGCGTGTTTGACTCACAAGCATGATGTGGGCTTTTGCAGGACAGAAGCCTTTGTGTTTAGGTAGCTGTTCTTTTTAAAAAAATACCTCAGGAGTTCAATTAAAATGGCAAGTCTGACTTAAATTGTCATTTTTCACAAGCTCTGATTCAAGTTAAATGGAGTAGCTAATTTCATCTGCTGAGTACACATACTGCTTTTTAAAATTCTCTTTTCCTTTTCAGTTGTCGTCCTGGTTAAAATTTTTCATTTACAAAATACAGATTAGTTTAAGCATATTTTTGATTTATGAATGGTGGATATCTCTGCACATTCACCGTGTTGCTTTTTTAAAAAATTTTTATGTTACTTGCAGCTATAGCAAGGTTCCAAAGATTGCCCAGAATGAGTATTCTGGAGAAAATCTTATCAGAAGAAATGAGTTGGTTGGCCTGATTTCATCTTGGAAAGGTTCAGGAAGGGTTTGACATGATGGGACTTGTGGTGGTTGTGAAACGATTAACTGCTCAGCAGTGCAGCTGCTCGGGGTGATTTCCCTCAGCCACAGAGCAGCGCAGGCGGGAGAGATGAAAAGCTTCCCACGCCATTCCTCTCCCTTCTCTCGCCTGTTTTCTGAGGGGCAGCCCACAGGAGTGAGAGGCACTTTATTCCTCGGTGCCTGTGCGATCCCTGAGGATGCCTGCAGGGCTCTAATTAGCGCTGGCAGTTTCAGTGACACGGACACTTCCTCTGTGAAGCACCAGCAGCTCCTTTCGCTGGCTCCTGAGGAGCAGCTCTCAGATCCTCCTCTCTGGGGTTTTGTCGTGCTGTCGCTGTCACTTGTTGATGTCAGCCACTCGCACTGGCTTTGCGCTGTGTTCCAGCCTGAGCTTTGGCTGCAGACCAAGGGCCTGATAGACCAATTTCCGAAACACAGCGCTTTGGGTGTCCTACCGTCGCTACTCAGCCTTGAGCAAGGCTTCCTGCCGAGGGGAATGTCATTGCTGCGAGGCGGTGACAGAATCCATCGGGTCAGGCCGGGTGTGCTGCTGGCATGTTCAGCCACTCTGGCATGTAGCTCGAGCTGCAGCCCTTTGCTGGTGTCACGTTCCCTCTGTCAGGATCAGGAGGATGTTGTTAGAGAAGCGGTAGCTCACCTTGCCCCCGGTTACTGCTGGTCCCACCTTTGTGATCGTTTTTTCCCTTACCGAGTCTGAGATTGCCTGGAACAAAGCTTGTCATTCTGTCATGCCTGAGATTTCACTTCCAAGGCAATGCTTGCTAATGCAGTTTAAAAAAACCTGAAACAAGTTTTAACTTAATTTCAGGGAATTTTTTTTTACCATGATGTAGTTTCACTAAGTAGTTTGGAGCATTTTCCACTGGCCTATTGCATTACTGCTGGCTGTATGTAAGAGAATCTCTAAGAAATATGTGGGACTAAGTTCTGACTCTGAGATTAGGTAGACAGCAAGCAATTGTGGACAGTCCAAATGCCATACTTTAGATGTGATTTTAAGTTTCTTGGTTTAAAGGAGGCTAAATTCAGAGTGCATCTTACTAATACTATTGTTTTCATCAGTAAAGGTTAATAATGACTTGATACTTTTAAAACTCTTTCAAGTTACAGAATGCTTTCATACTCCTTTTATAGGAGTTAAAATACATTAAAGTAATACTTTGAAAGAGATTTAGAAAGTTATTCCTTACTCACAATCTAAACTGTAGTAATCTGAGAAAAAAAAAAAAAAAAAAAGAAAGGATGGGAGAAAGATGCCTAGCATAGCTATGTGTTTTACTTAGTCTGAAGTAGATGCAGAGCGTTGCAAAAGCTCCAGGAGAAAATACGGTCTTTCCAGAAGTGAACTTTCAGGATGAATTAAAGTGTGGAGATGGATATGCTGAATTTTGTTGTGAATAAAAGTGGAAGTTCAGATACCTTCTCCAGTTTATTTACTTTGCCTTTTACGTTTGTGGTCACTTATTTTACATTACACATAACCATAAGCATTTCAGTAGCTGTGGGTTTCTAGTATTAGAGCTTGTTATATCAGATATGCATTCATTTTCAAGTGTATAAAGTTGTATTAATTTCTTCTTTTTTTTTTTTCCACTTTCCACTATTCTTGCTGCCTGGTAACTGAGAACTGAAAACAATTAATAATTAATTCTGTCATTACTCTCTTCTTCAACCCAGGCAATGATGTCAAGGATAAGACAAAGTGTTTAAATACTTTAACTTATAGAATTTACTCTTTATCTTTTCAGTCTAGTTTATTGTGGCTCATTTGTAAGGTGCAATTCATTACCTACAGCAGTTAAAAGTGCTTAAAAGCATTGTGCCACAAGTGGTCCTAATGCATCTCTGGGCACAATAACTGATTTTTTTTTTTTATTTTTTTAACAGAGCATTCTCAAAATAGTAGCAAGAAGATGGGTATATGGTAATGAAGCAACATTGAGCAGTTTCTTCCTAGTTTGTGACAGCCCCCACTCTTTAGTTCATTAATGGGACTGTGTAGGAGGTGTCCTTTGCCTGAATTAACTTTTGTTCAAGTGGCATTTATGTTTGTTGGGGTTTGTTTTCCCCTTCAGCTAAAATAGGATTTTGAGTATTTCCCTGTTTACTTCCTCTCAATTCTCCCTGGATAATCCGCACAGCAGCGTGTGCAGGGCTGGTCTCCCAGATGCAACCAGACCTTTAGCATCTCAATATCCAGGTATCTCCCACATGTTCATGGCAAGGAAGGGTTTTCTCTCTCTGTTGCATTTTGTTGAATGTGTGAGTTGAGTGAGCTCACTCCACTTGGCCTGAGGACCTACCCATGTACCACACTCACTCATCACTGCCTGGACCATAGGCTTTGTGCTGGGGTTTGTTTTCCTACATGCACCAGGGGTCAGGGGTAGATTTGAGGGGCTTTTGCAGTATGAAGAATTTTTCAGCATTCAGGGTAGAGGTTTTTGGCAAACTGCAGATGAGCTTTAAGATTTTTGGTAGTGAAGTGCACAAATACAGTATAATTATTATCATTACCAGTGCATTACATGCTGTGGTTGCTTTGTGACTGGACATATTTTGGTTATCAATATAATGGTTTTATTTTAATGTAGATGCCAAAAGCAATCCTTTTTTTATCCTTTGAAATAACAATTTGGTCTATTTTACTGCTATGGTAAAATTAACTGCAATCTGTAGAGGAAATGAAATAATGTTACTAGTTCTGTTTATTCATTGCCTATCTCTCTGGTTTTTTGATACTTTGTAGACTTAGTTTTGACATACTTTTTGTTTTCTGGAGGCAGTAATTAGTCCCTAAAAAGTAACAACAGAAGACTCTGGACCTGAGGTGCTCAGCGCTTTTTTAATGGAATGGGTTCTCCTGTGCCTGTGGAGGAGTTTCAGGGCCTGGGCAAGAGCAGACTCAGTGCCATAGTGCCTTGGTTGGTATTTCAGCTTCAGGTGAGCTCTTACCCAACCTGGACCTCAACACTGCCAGGCTGGGATCATCCACAACCTCCCTGAGACATCTGCTCCAGTCTCTCACCACCCTCACTGTAAAAGATTTCTTCCTAACACCCTAACCTAAATTTCCCCTCTTTCAGTTTGTACCCATTACTCCTTTTCTTGTCTCTGCAACTCCTGACAAAGCCTGTCCCTCTGGCTTCCCTGCAGGCCCCTTCAGATACTGGAAGGTGCTGTAAGGTTCTGCCTTGACATTGGACAGAAAGATCAATCTTGAGAGCTGAGAACACTTGAAATTGAAGTATGGCCTGGCAATCTTTACATTTTTCATAATTATTCATCATTTTATCCAAAAGAAACCGAACCACAAACTTTGCAATCCCAAACCAAAGGGAAACACCAGGAAAACCTTATCCACCAGCTTGTGCCATGAAATTCTGAAGAGAATGCCAGAATTTTAGGGCTTAAAGTGGTTTTTTGGCACATGGTCCTTGAGGAGGTGTTTTCTCTAGTGACCCCACTGATCACTCAGCCCTGGCTTATATTCTCCAGTTAACCTTGCTTGGAAGGACTGATGGTTATGCTCAGGATTTTATGCCATTCAATTCATTGGTACACAATCTATTCTTCACAAATGCGTAATGCTATTTTAAGTTTTTTGCCAGTGAGCAGAAGGTACAATTTCTTAGACTGTCATACACATTAATATTTCAACATGGGGTAGCATTTAATTTGAGAAGGAGCCATTATTATTCCATTAGTGCTTGGGGGAAGTGCATTAAAGATCCCTCCTCTCTAATCCTGCTGTCTCAAGCTCCCTTGACCTCACTTGATCCGTGGGCATTAGCTTTGTAATCTCCTGTCGTTCATTTTTTCTTATCAGGGGATTCACTGAGGGTGATGTTTGATGTGCCTTCCAACAGTTAACAGCATCACTTGTATTTTAAATATATTTATCCTGTTTAAATCAACATAGAGAATGGAGATACCAATTTTAGTAATATTTTCACCTTGAAGGATTTCATACTTGGAAGTTAAGGATGATCTGTTTTAATTTTATCTGAGGCCTTAGTCTCTTACTAGCTGTATTGATTCTGGGGGGATCATCCCTAAGAATTAAGTAGCTTCTGGGTGAAGTTTTGCCTTTTACATTTCTTATTACCTCTTTCATGAATTACAGCTGTCAACAGTTAAACTTCAAGCTGAGCTTAAGTTGAAATCATCATCTATTTTCCAGCAGATGGGTTTCATTTAACTGCAGTGGGTTTCATGCAATTAAGTGTAAAAAAAAAAAAAAAAGTGTGTTCTGTGTGCATTCAGGACAGCTATGGGTGTTTACAGGCTTGGAATGTTACTGATTTGTGGTAGAATGTCTGAGGAAGCTGTGGAGCACCATCTTGATGTTTGATCAGTCTGAATATTTTGAAATTTTCTGCTTTCTATTCCAAGCAGTCAGATTAAAAATATCTTTTTGAGACTGCTATGACTTGAACACCAAAGCTGTTTAGATATTCTGGCTGTTTATCATCTCAAACATTCAGTTTTGGTGAAGAAATGAACTTCTTTTTTTCTCAAGATCTAACTAAATTTCAGCACAAATTTGACAATTTGATAGAACTAATAAATTATAGAACATACAGGCCAGGTTGGATGGGGCCTGGAGCAGCCTGGTCTAGTGGGAGGTGTCCCTGTCCATGGTAGGAGCTTGGAATGAGATGAGCTCCAAGGTCCTTTCCAACCCACATCATTCTATGATTCCATAATGACCCAAGGAAGTACAGCAGGCTCTGTTGGTGAGGCTACTGATTGTGGTGGCATTTCTACCTTTTTTTTTTTTTTTTTTTTCCCCTCCCATGAAAGACTATGGAGAAAAAAGCTGGATTTTCCATGAGAAATTCTGAGGAAACTTTCAAGTGAACTTCCCACCTTACAGTGGCACAGTAGCTGCTCCTGCTTGAGCCAAGTTCTCTACTTATGATAATTCTTTTTGGCAATCAGTAGTAATTCATTAAGACACGTTTTGTTATTTAAGGATGTCTGTTGTGATTATTAATTTGCAGTCATTATTTCACATCTGGGCATGCTTGGTTTCCCTGACTGCCACCCTCAGAAGATTGATGCCACACTGGGAAGTCCCTGATAACGTGGTCATCACCTTAATGTCTTTTAATTGGTTATTTATGCTAATATCCTTTCTGCCCTGATCATTGAGCTCCTCTGATGTTTTTTTTACTTTTGTTTTCTGGTTTGCTTTAACTTCTGTTTTAAAAGCTGTATGATTGTAAGGAGCAGAGACATGCCAGGCTGTCATTATTCTGTCTGCAAAAAAGATGAGGCATATTAGGAGAGAACGTGGGCTGTCCCCAGCTTGAGCCCATCAAAGTTATCTCTTTAGAAGGTTTATGTTTTATGAATGAGCAAACTACTGTACTTAAAAGTAGCCCATCATATACCTCAGGAATTTTCAGAAATGACAGTAGAGAAATGTTTGTGCATAATTGTCCTATTTTTTTGAAGGATATACAGTAGGACTGGGTACAATAACCAGTAGCTTTTATCTCATGTTATGGTATGAAAATGGGAGAAGAGATTTCTCCTGATTGCAGCTAGAGGCTTAGGGCATTAAGATTTTTTTCTGAAAATGTATCTTTCCAAACCCTATGTCAGTAGGTATTTTACATGAAGACATATTATAGAGTGAGGTTTTAAAATAGCACAGTATAGTAGCAGAGAGTCTTCAAAACTTAAATATCCTTTCAACCAACTCCAAACATTTAACTTGGAGTAACCCAAACAAAAACCTGAGTTTTCAAAAAAAATTTGTCTATTTAAGGTAAGAAGTGGGAGCAACCTAAAAAAAAATAAACCCCACCACAAGCCATAAAGAAAAATACCAGCTTGAATACTTAATTTGCTGATGGATGTAGGGCAGTATGTAATAGCAATAGTAACCTCAAGGCTTGCAAGACTTTTAACACTCCCATAATCTCCTTTTAAAAAATAAATTGTAATGACCTGAAAATGCCAGGAGCAACCTAGCTTCTCACCCATTATTGTTTAATCATGATAATATAATACCTCTTCCCTCAGTACATTCAAGGAATGTATAATGTTTGTTCACAATTGCAGAGACATGTTCAGTCAACTACATATTCTCTATTGTCAGATTTTTTTAAATCAGAATGTCTGGCATTGTCAGTTTTATCAATTACACTGATGCAGAGAAGCCTACATTTTTAATGAATATAAGGATTTTATTTTCAAGTCTCATCTTATAGAATTATCCATTGGATTTTTGAGAGAAAAGACAGTCATGTAATCCTAATGCAATCAGAAGTCTGAGAATACATTGGATTTCACAGATTGACAGCATCTTTTAAAATTTGACATGGTGAAAAGAGATGGGTTTGGAGGCAGCTCTGACCTCCAGTATTGGAGACTGCAGTCAGACTGCTTCAGCAGGCAGGATTTTCAAAGTTTAGCCAGAAGCACCTTCAAAAGTTGCTGTTAACTGAATGATTAAGTATTAAATCCTTTCCCTTCTTCCTGCCACCTTTGGTGTAACGTTATTGGTAGGTGGGGGGATATTTTTTTCCAGTTGCTGCATGAAATGTCAGGATTTATCAGTTTGCAATATCTCTCTGCAAGCCAACAAACTTTTATAACCAGCTGCAATAGCAGGTTGGAGGAACTGGTTCGTGTTGCTTTATGTTCAAATCCCTTCCCTGAAAATTAATGGCCTTCACAGAAGAGATTTTTCAGATAAACCTGAATTTAGTAAAGCTGTAAAGAACCTAAAACAGAGGAGAACCATTATCCCATCAAGACACCTGATTGCTTTTTGTAATTTTCAGTATGTTCTTCAATTTTGACAAGTCTTTCACTTGAACTGTCCCAGGAAGTTCATGATTTTGAAAGGGCTTTCCCTTCCTAAGTTCTTCTATATATCTTAAATTTGATGTGAGATGTGTAGCCCAGTGCTCTTAGAGAGTATTACTCATCCTTAATATGAATATTAAGGCTTTTTCTTGTTTTGTTTTAGTTGTTATTGCTGTTTAGATGTTTTAGAGACTTTAGCTACTTTTTTACTGACTCATTACCATTATTTCCATTTTTACTATGAGTAAACTTCCCAGCAAGTTACTTAATATTTTTTTTTTGTTTGTAATTTATTTTTTTTTCCAAGAGATGAAAATTATGAGTGATGACATATCCTGTGTTTCCTGTGAGCAGAAATGTGGCAAGCTAGTGTATTACCTAATGTGGCTGAATTTCAGAGCAAGGCAGTATAATAAATCCTTCTGTTTATCAGTTTTCAGCCACAGATAGGCATGAAAAATAAGCAATTATAGATAGATACCTATGATGAGGTTTCAGCAGTGGATTATGAAGATCGATTTTGGTGATAGGGAATGAATTTCAGTGCTGCAGCTTTTGTCAGTAATATTAAGCTAAAAGGAAGTAATTCCAACTGGAGGGAATATCAGAGAGAAAAAAAGCAGACTTCAGGATGAGCTGCCCTAAGAAGGATTTTTGATGATACACAAGTTGACTCTAATAGGGAATTAAGCAGCTAAAGTAGGAAAAACCTCTGGACTAGAGTTTATAATTTTAGTTTTAGTTTTCTGTATAAATTGAAAAGAGAGCTGTAGAGGGGGCTTAGATTTGATACTGCAAAGGGCAAATAAGTGGTGTTTGCAAATACGTGGAAAAAGCAATCTGCTTACAGAACCTGTTTTCATTAGTTTCCATACTGAAGAAAAATAAGAGGAAAGATACTTTTTGATTAAATAAAAAGATGATTTTATCCTTTGGAATATGAAGTATTATTTTCTCTATAACTTTTAAAAGTAGTCATTTTTGACATAAGATGTTCCGGTATTATGTTACTGTCATGCTCATGATCAGCAAAGGCCATTTTGTGTTTTATCTCCTCTTGCTCAGTATCTGTGAGAAAGCAATTTAAATTTTTTTTATTGTCTGAAGCTACAGAAGAAAATCTGTCAAATGCAAAATCCATGTGTGTGCCAACAATCTAATTAGTAGAACCATTCTTTGAGTAGGATTTCTTTTGAATAAATGACATAATGTAAAATATCTGTGGTGTGCCTGGCTTGAAAGTCAAACATCTAACATTTAATATTGGGACAGTTGTAATTGGTGCTGTGTTACACAACAGTTTGAAAATTCTTTTTGGGAAAATGAAGCCTGGGTCAGATTCCTTACTTAGGATCCCAGTAGTGGTTGACTTGCACTGCTGGATGTGGTGGCAGGTATCTCCACTGGTTGTAAGGGCCTGGTATTGGGAACAGATAATTTCAGTAGAACCTCTCTGTGTTTGTAGGACTTAACCCAAATCCACAGAGGATTATCAGTTTTAAGCTGTTTTTGCTAAGATTTGAGTGGAATTGTAACATATTATTTTCTTCTATAATGTAGCAATATTACTGCACATATACTACTAATAAACTACTATTAATCATAATATATGAATGCAGATTCATATAGTACTGTTCATATGTACATATCCATATAGTACATGAATAGTACTGTTACTATTAATATGTTGATGTACATATATAATTAATATATCTGTAAGGTACAAATGGGGGGGTGTTTTGATGGACAGAGGCATTGAGACACCTGAACTATAGAGAGGTATATATTTCTAAAATTTCTATCTGTCCACTGTCTTAAAGCACAAAAAAGTAAGGGAGAAAATTAATTTTATGTACCTTACTCAAAATGAGTTGAAAATCTGGTTGAAGGTCTGTTCTGCAGGCAAGCAGCTGTGTCAGTTACAAAACACAAGAGACTGCCTTTTGTGTGTGTCGTGGTAGTTACAGTAAAGCAAAACTTGGAAATACTTGCTGTGCTAATTAGAATGTAGAGTTATGCTTAAAAAAAATCATGTTCAGTAACATGTACTTTGAAATCCTTAATGCATTTTCCTGCTAGACATGCCCATATTACACAGACATTATTGTTGCTGTCAGTCTCTTCATCACATTCGTTGTCCTCTGGCAAGTCCTTGTCGTGTCATGCTTCGCTGGATGCCCTGATGTTGTTTCCACAAGTTGTCAGGTCACATTTGTAGGTCCCTGCAGAGAAGTCCAGTCCTGTTCGGTGTTTCTGCTGTAGTTTTTCCTTTGATGTATGGTATGCAGTCAAGGGAAAACTTACTTGCAGTCATTTTCCTCCAGACTGCCTTTATCTGGGAGATCATGATGATTTATTCAGCGTTTTTTCTTATGAATCAGATTGTCTGGGGTTGATGGAAGAAGGTAATACACCAATGAGATCTGTAGAGTCGTATGCAGTGGAAATGAATGCTGGTCAAGAGAGGCGCTTAAATCCTGTCTATTCCATTACCTGCACTGCAGTCCTGCTGGCTGTCCTGACAAAATCCTTAAGATTATTCGCATGTTTCAGAAGTAACCAACATATTGCTGAAAGCTTTGGTCTTGCCAAGATGTCAGAATGACACCAAGGTCTCTTAAATGCTAAAATACAAGTGCCTGGAGGAATGTGCCCAAGTCCTTTGAGTTTTTGAGCAATAAAGTTTGCCAGAGCATGTGAGGATTAAGTTTGGTCCTTATGCCCTTCTGCACAGCTTTCTTATAACTGTTTCTCAGTTACAAGTACATTCTAAGTATCAGCATATTAATCTTCTGTGAATGGGCATTTGTTAAGTGATGAAAGTGGGATTTGTAACCAGATTTATTACTACTTTTTCAATAAAAATGAATTATTCTTAAATTGGGACCTAGTTTTTAGCAGAGGAATACATAATAGATGAATATTAGGAACTCTAGCAGGGCATGAACCAGAGTGAGTTCAGGGGTTGATTAAGAGAATGGTTTCCAGACTCCAGAGAGACAAACATCAGTAACCTTTCTACTCCTAGCAGGGTTACCAAGGTAGCATTCAAATCCTCCATAGGTCTTGCTATTATAGGGGCAGATTTTCAAAGGCTCTTAACCCAGCTTCTAAATTAGTGCTGCTATTTCAGCCCACAGTATGCCCAGGCAAGCAGGCTAATTGTGGGCATTTACAAACTTAGGGCAGCTTCCACCGGAGCTGTTCTTTTGAGAAGAGACAGGCAGCTTTGGCATTAACTTCTCCCTTGTGCAACAACTGTGTTTGGACACCTTTTAACTAAAATCTTGGGAGTGTTCAAGCAGTCACTGGTTGTGTTTGGCACTTCTCATTCAGAACTCAGCCTGGTGTGTGCTGCTGTGGTGTATTTGAACCTTGGCTCAATGTCCAGCAGGTTCCTTCCTCTGCATTTTCACCAGGTGTCTTGGACTGGCTGACCTGGGGCTTTTGGGTCACACATGCTGACATGAGAACCATCTATTTAAAACACATCTGGTACTATTTAGTGTTTTGGTGAGAGGTAATACACATGCTGCTGCTTTTGACATATTTGGAGGTTTTTTAAGGTTTTTTCAGCTTGTGGCGTTTTTGTTTTTTTTTTTTGTGCTATACAGAGGAGAAAGCAAAGCAGCTGCTTTCAGTCTTCCTGAATGCTGAAGGGAATTATACCTGGGTGACTACAAGGGAAGTGCAAGAGCAGAGTGGGCAGCTATGCTCTCACCTCAGTGTCAGCTGTGTTTTGTGGTGAGGCAGTTTGAGTTTATCTTTAGAAACTTTGGCTTTGCAGGCACTGTTTTAAAGCACATCTGTCTACAGAAGCTGAATGGAGCATCCTTACACTGGGCCTCCCAACACTTCTGTCTGCAGAGGTGCAGTAATAAATAACACACAGGGGTGTCAGGAAGGCTTTGTAAGACTGGGGTGTACATGGTAACTGGGAATTTTGCCATGAAAATGTCAGAACACATGTTGCCTGTATCCATGTTTAATGGGCAAACCCAATACAGGTTCTTTTTCAGGAAACTGATCACTTCTGTAATTTACTGCTTGATAAATTAGATACTGAGTTTTGCTGCACGCATTGTTTTTTCATATGTGCTACTGTAAACTGTTATTTTATTCCCTGGAATGTTAGATTCTGGGTACAGGGTATAATTACAAAGAAATTAATTTGGATTTAACAAGTTACTGTCAATACACTTCTTGTTGCTCTTAAGAGAAACAACAACAAAAAAAAAAAGGCCATGTACTCATAGGTTTAAAATACAGATGAATTAATACAATTTTACAAGGTGAACTCAAGACAGCCCCAGTGATTATCCTGGGTGACTGCTGATTTTTTCTGTTAAGAGAATTTTCTGGTTAAAAATAGAATGTACTCAAAGGTCATGATGGATTAAGTCTCAGGAATCTAAACTAAGAAACTTATATTTGACTTGGCCAGTCACAACACCAAGGAGTTTTCTTTACAACAGTCCATGAACTGATTATTCACAGGCTGTAGATTCTGATACGTTGAGCTAAACTTGCCATGTGCCAGCAGACAGGAGCTTCTGAGTATGGAAAGCTGAAGCTGCAAGGGATTGTGCTTCTGTGGGAGTGAAGGGATAACCTCTGTAAATGCACACCTCAGCCAAAGGAACAGATTTTATTTGGAATATGGATGTGTTTTGAAGAGGGGTATCACGCTGCAGTAGAGAGGGAGGATGAGTACTGCAGTTCAGCCTAAGTGAACTTCCTGGGAGAATAGGCATCCTTAACAACATAGCACTGTCTACAAGATTGGATATTTTGGCAGCACTTTCTACTTCATTATATACTTAAATACTAAGGTCTTTGTATTTTTAATTAGATTTCAATTAAAACTGGTAGTTTTAGATGGTCCTTTTAGCACGTTGTTTCAATTCCTGTAGAGCTGTTTTGAAAATAAAAGCTCGTCTGTATGTTTTCCTGTATGTATAAATAAGAAATCGACACTGAAATCAAGTATTAACACCATCAACTTTAAGAATTCTGACTTCACAGCCATTATTAAGCTTGTGGATAAGTCGTGTTGTTGGTGTAGATGGCTGTTTTTACCTGGGTCATTTTCCAGGCTGGAGCACAGTGCAGTTGTGCTGCCTTTGGAGCCACATGACTCACTTTTCTGAAGCCAGAGGCATTAAATGTAGCCTGAATTTAATTTCATTTACTGTCCTCCCCGATATTACTGGTAATTATCAGTTAAATAAACCCCTTTGTTCCATCGCTGTTCCAAGTGTCCTTTCTGCCACCTTTTCAGCAATACCTGGCTGATACTTATTACTTGTTAGGAGCTTTACTATTGCTATTTCATGGGTTAATTTAATAATGGTAAGAGTATAATAAATATTTCTTCCTCAATTTTTAAGGATCTTAAGCTTTTGATTTTTGGAAAATTTGATAGTTCCATTTTGTGGTGTTTTTTTTCTTCTGGATTTTGATTGTATGTATTTAATATTTAAACTTAAATAGGAATGACAACTATATTAGGATTTCAGTGATCTTTATAATAGGGCAAATCACTGGTTAGGGTAGATTAGAATTTTTTGGCAACAAATATTTAATTTTCAAAATTCAGAGTTGCTGTAGCTTTGCATGAACAAAACATCTGATGCTTTTTTTTCCCCTTCTTCAGGAAAAAAATTAAAAGGAAAACACTTTTAGAAAACAGCTACTTAAAGTTGGAAAATTTAGGAGTGTGTGATTTTTCCTAAGAAGAGCTCTCAGAAGAATGTGCTATGAGTGGCTTCTATCTTGCAGTTCAGCACTGCTTGTGCTGGTTGTTTCTTCCCTGCCTTGTGTCTGAGTGCTGTTCATTCCAGAAGAACTTTAGACTCCAGGTTTTTCTGGATTATGTGCCAGCAGAATTGCAGGAAGTGCACGCTCAGGTCATGATGGGTTTCTGGTACTCTCAGTGCCATAAAATCTAATGATTTCTTCCTTCTCCTGTGATCTTTAGGGAAGGATTGGTACTTGGTGCACGTGTCCCTTACTGTGGCAGATGTCAATGACAACGTCCCAGAGTGGGCCATGGAGCCCTTCCCCTTCCTGGCTGTGGTTTCCCCTGAGGCTGCAGGAGGGACTGAAGTGTACAAGCTGATTGCTGTGGATGCAGATGAAGGGATCCATGGAATTGTGGAATATTTTCTCTTGGAAGGTAATTTTTAACCCTCCCATTCCATGAGTTATGCCTCACTATTGTGACTTTTTTATCCTCTGCTTTATTTTCCCTTCCTCCTGCGAAAAGTTCATAAACCTTCAGCTCTGTGTGTGAGAAAAATCAACTTTTATTGACGTATAGACACATTTCTTTGCAAAGTTGAGTTCCTGCCCACATATATCCCTGGGGATGATGGGACTGGAGCAGTCAGTAATCCCAAGGCTTTGGCAAGGGTTGGCAATGAGGGCTGTATTTATGAGACAGTCTGTGGAGTAGTTTGTAGGGTGGAGAGGAGGGTTAATGTTCCTATCCCTTGTAGGAGTCATGCTTCTGCTTCATTTGTAACAAACCTTTAATGTACAAGCAAAGCTTGTACAAACTCAGTGATGATATTTTGTGTGTCTCCTTTTAAGAAACTTTAGTAATAGTTTAGAAGTGTCTGAGCAGATGGTGAGCAACAATACCTTTCCAGTTGAGAATTTTCTGGTAAGGGATACTTGGAGTCAAGCAACAGCAAAGTTTTGGAGGATAAAAGAAAGATTGAGAGAGACCATTCAGAAGAGCCTGGAGTGACAGGACAAGTGGGAATGGCTTTAAACTGACAGAGGGTAGGTTTAGGTGGGATATTGGGAAGAAATTCCTCCCTGTGAAGGTGGGCAGGCCCTGGCACAGGGTGCCCAGAGAAGCTGTGGCTGTCCCTGGATCCTTGGCAGTGCCCAAGACCAGCTTGGACAGGGCTTGGAGCAGGCTGGTCTTGTAGGAGGTGTCTGACCCATGGCAGGGGGTGGAATGAGATGGGCTTTAAGGTCCCTTCCTATCCAAACCATTTTATAATTTAATTATAAAGAAGAGTGATAATTTTCCAGAGAGTGAAATGGAATTTTGAAACGCAATCATGAATGATGAATGTAATGACTGATTTCTAAGTTCTCAACAAACTTTTGAACCTTAGTGTGCATGCTGATCCTAAGCCAAAGCTGACTTGGGAATTGACACTGCATTCTCCTCCTAGTTTTAATCAAGTAAAAATGTTCTCACTGATGACAGTTTGTGGACATGTTCCTTTTAGGTGGTGAAGACAGATTTGAAGTTGAGAAGGACACTGGCTGGATCAGAACAACAGGTTTGCCATTGGTGAGGGACAAGGAGTATTTGCTGACTGTACTGGCAGCAGATAAACTTGGAAGCAGAGGGTCCCCAGCCTCTGTGTCTGTAATTGCTGGATTTCGGCCACCACAGTTCTCCAACATGTCCTACTTTGTGCATGTTCCTGAGAGCACCCCTCCAGGAGAGCCGTAAGTAACAGCTCAGAATAATGCACTGAGGTTGTGGTCCTGGTTTTGACTTCTGTTTGATCTCCCCAGAGCCTTGGTATTGTTTGTCAATCATAAATAAATACTGTGAGAAGCAATTAAGGTCTCTTAAAAGAGGTGATCCAGACACAGTATGATGATGTGTTGTTTAAGTCATCCTTTTACAGGGAAAAGTGATATTAAATAGTTGTGCTTTCTTACTTTTTGAAATGATATGGAAAGGATTAGATGTTGATTGTTTTTAAATTTTCAAATAACTGCAGAATACAAATTAGTATTGTTACATCTTGAAGAAATATAGCCTTTGTGAAGGAATACATTGATTTTACGTGTCAAATTTAGAGAAGTGCCCTCCAAGTGAAAATTGGAAAAACTGAGATTCTTTTTCCTGTCTTCATCACAATGATAAACTGAGCTAAAAAGAAGATTCCACAGAACTTGTCATTTTATTTCTCCATCCTTTGTATAACCATGTCAATTGAAATATCACAGAAAATGTTAGTAACATAAGTCCACCTGAATACTCAGTCCCTTCTTTTCCAAATTGTTTTTTTTTCTTAAAACAAATATTTTCTTTTTCACTTGAATTGAGAATACTTTTGTCCAGTCAATGTATTCCTTCTGCAGCAGTTCAATTATTATTTATATTATATTATCTGTGGCGTTAATTTTCAGTCTGAAACATTCAGTTTTAGTGTCTAAATAACTAAGGACTGTTAAAATTTTTTTAAAAATTATTAGTAGATAACAAGGGTTTTTTTTATAACTGCTCAATAAAATTAAATTGCACAAGCATAAAAGAAATGGAAAAATTGCAAAATACTATAATATCTAACGGATACCTGCTGTCTTGGTTCGGTAATGTTTAGAATTAAAAATAAAATTATTCATAACTTTTTATTACTATTAGAAATAGGTTTGCACACCTTAGATGATAGTAGATAGTAAGTTGATCAAATGACTTGGTAATATCCAAAAGGAATGAAGTATTTTGTGTGGTTATTGCATCTAAAAAGGTTTGAATATACACAATGAAAGTGTGAAAGTTGTTTTTGTAGTGTGTTGGCCAGAAATAGGCATGAAAATCCATTTAGAATCCTAAAGTTCTCATATTTAAATTGAACCAATTACCCAGGTATGCATGTGTAGTAGTTTTGATTTGCCAAACCAGGAGAGAGTTGTTGTCTTGCACTGGATTTCTGGGTTTAGAATTTCCTAATTAGAGCCTGATTTGAGGCTGCTGCTAAGCAGAGGAGCATTACCAAATTTTCCCTTCCTTTGGTCTGCCTGTAACACCAATGAGCTCCAGCTGCATGGGCAGGCTGAGCCCAGGAGATACAAAGACAAAAAAGGCAAAAAAAGTTTTCAGTTGGGTAGTTAAATGTACTCCCAGCATGGCCTTGAGATTTTCAGTGCTGGCAGGAGAGGAGAGGTGACTTGAACGTGCAGCCAGGCAGGGGGCTGGAAGGAGAGCAAAATAATTCCTGTTGGCAGGAATGCAGCTGTGCACTGGCTGAAACTGCCTGTGAGACCTCAGCACAGGAAAATGCAGGAGAAAACTGAAGTGAGATACTGACCTACAGCAATGCTGTCCATTGGTTCAGTGGTGCACCACAGACAACTGAGACACAGCAGCATGGGAATGCAGGGGGGAAAAGGAGTTTGCACAAAATGAGTTTGTGTATTTTCGACTGTAATTGCCACAGGATCATGTTGGTGTGTTCTTCTGGGAGATGGAATTCTTTTTTTCTTTAAGAAAAACTTGCATGTTAAAGCAAGAGAACTTGAGGACTTAGTTTTCTGGTTTAAATCCTTTAAAATATTTAGTTTTAAATTTCTTCTTTTACTTCTTACTGTGGGTGTTTCCATTTGAAAGCTTTAAACACACTGGACTTCAATGGAAAAAAGCTAGTGCCAGATGAGCTGAAAATATATGTCCAGTGTAAGCTGTAACACACATTGCTGTTAGGGCCTGGCTTTTATCCTTTTGCAGTTATCTATTGGAACTTTAGGATGGTATGACTGCAGCAAACTTACTGTGCTGTTATTAAAACAAATCTTTTTCATCTTGCTTTATCTTTTTAGTTTCCTGCCTGAAAACCATCACTACCATAGAAGGAAGTTGAAGTAGGCAAATTCAGTTGCAGAAAAATTTAAATCCTCTGTTCCTGCATTTTTAATCCTTATTGTGCTCTGCTTCCAAGAATCCTGTCTTTATCTGTTTAACCCCAAGGTGATAGAACCACTGTGTAACAAAATGCTTGAATTTGGAGTTTAGATACAGCTGTCACTGACTTCATTGAGGATACCTCTGAGCAGACCTGCAGGGTTGCACTATCATTTCTGATATGCATCGCTTTTGTCATATTTTTCAGAATGTTGTATTATGTCCTTGAGTCCTCTCTTTTTATTTTTTTTTTAATGCAGCTTTCTTACAGTCACTGCTGTGTCATATCAAAAGAAATCCCTGAGCTACAGTTTGCTCACTAATCCTGGGGCTCTGTTCAGCATTGATCGGGCAACAGGAGAGATCAGTCTGACTCGGAGTGTGGATTATGAGGGTGACCCCCACCAGTACCTCCTTCTGGTCAGGGCAGAGGAGGATGAGGAGCAGTCCAGCACTGCTGCTGAGGTAGGTGTTCCCCTCTGGCAGCCTGGGTGCATTTCCATTTTCCTTCATCCTTTTGAATTCTGCACAGATTCATCAGGAGCTCCCGTTTCCCCATGCTGCCCATTCTGCTGGTCATTTAAAAAGTATTTCTGTCCATGGGGAGATGCTGAGGAGTGGCTTAGGTACTCTTAGGCTTCAGTCTTGCAGATGCTCTAAAGGCTGTTTCTGAGGGATCACTATGCCATCCCACAATAGATCTCAAGCCTTTTCTGGTAACACATGGAAATGGATGTGGCCAAGCCAGATGTGAGGTTTTTTCTTACTATTACTACATCAAGTATGGGGTACATTTGAGATTATTCCACTCTAAAGCAAAGGCAGGACAAAGTATTATTTGTTTTGCATCAAGAACACAAAGTGAACTCATAAACCAAGAAAGTAATAAAAAATTCACTGATATTAAAAGCTGATGGTTTGTGGTATTTTAGAAAGCTGCTTGACAGCAAAAATATTTCTTAATATGGTTATTACAGTTATTTGGATTCAGAGATTCACTGAGCTAGGAAAAACATACTATATGAGCTTGTACCTGCTGCAGGAAATAAGATAGGGAACTGGAGACAAGATTATTAGGATCAAGTGTGAGGACCCAGAGAGACAGGAAGCAGTATGGCAGTGTAAGAAACACTGGCTGGAGCACACCAGTGTCTGATAGTTTCTGTTCACCCTTGCATACTACAGGATGAAGAATGGTAAAATATGACTCAAAAGAGTATTATGAGAGGATTTTACAACTATGTTTAGCCTAGAGGTAGTTTAACTTGTACCTGCTTTACACTGATACAACCACAATAGTTGAGAGAGCAGCTCTAGTTGATGCATATCTGCTCTGCACGTCTCATGGAATGCACCTCTGCCTGGTGCTCTCTGATGCAGAATGCCTCAGCTGACTGCATGAGGTGCACAGGATGAGCCACCAGAAAGGCTCCTTTACACACTCCATACTGTTGGGAGTGTAATCCATGCAACTGTGAGCTCACATTTGACACAGGAATAAGAAAGCATTTGTAAAGATATTAGAGGCAAAACCGTCCCTCTTATTTGGTTTTCCGGAACCATAGAATATTGTGAGTTGGGAGGGACCTACAAGGCTTGAGTCCAACTCCTGGCCCTGCACAGACACCCCAACAATCCCAGCCTGTGCCTCAGCATTGTCCAGGCACTCCTTGAGCTCTGTCAGGCTTGGAGCTGTGACCACTTCCCTGGAGAGCAGTTCCACTTGTATCTGATTTGTGCTGCTGTAATTGAATTCAGAACTTGGTCCTGGAGATTTATATTGCTAAAATGTAATATGCTTGGCAGTAGAGTTTTTAGTGTTACAAATCACAGAAGTGTTGCAGGGTAAGATAATGGAAAAAGGGTGCTTGGCAAGCAGATGGTCCATTTTCCTTTAAATTAGTAATAAGGAATAATCAATGGAGATGAAGGGTTAGTGGAAAACATTGCTGCAGGGTCAGGGACTTGGCAATTGCTAGTATCTTGGAATGTCATGTTTCAGTGGCACTCAGCAGAAAAAGAGCAATCTAAGAAAAATGTCTTAGCCTATAGCTGCTGAAGACTTCAAGGGTGTTTTTGGGAAATTCTTCCATGTGATGTTTCCAGAGCAGTGAGGTTGTTCCCTTGATTCAGTTTGCAGTGTAACATTTCCCTCTTCTCCATTAAGGTTTTGGTTGTAATCACAGATGTGAATGATTGTGCCCCCGAATTTCATCAGTCGATTTACAGCAAAGTCGGTGTTCCTGAGACAGTTCCTATGACAACTGCACTTCTCCAAGGTTAGTGCTCCTGAAGCCATTTATTACTTTCACTGTATTTTTCTCCCTTGCACTACTTAGAATTCAGTTCAGAAAGCAGAATTACCTGTCCCAGTGGGGGTAGTTGCAGCTCTCTGAAGGCAAATGACACCTTGTAAATTCATGTCAGAGTTATTTACTACTGCCACAGCCCAAACAATTTTGAGGAACAGGAAGGCAAAGGAAACAGATTTTCTTTGTGGAATTTTGAAGTAACAGAACTTTGTTGTGGTTGGTATTAGAGCAGCAGGCTCATAGTAACAGTCTTACTACATTTCTTGAAGGAAGAGAGTGATCCTGGATCAGAAGTTATGAACACCTCAGCTCACCTTCTCTGCCTGTTCTGAGAGTCCTGTGTGGGCTTGCTGTAGGAATTCTGCTCTCTTGCATTAAAAGCCTCTTGTACAGTTTAACTGTTCTGTGTGAGGTTTTATTTGGATGCTTGACAGGAAGACTTTGTTTCTTCCCAGTGAGACCAAGAACTTGAGCTTCAGGTGGTGGTGCTCTGTAAAGTGCAGCAATAAAACAAATTTGTGTAAATTAAGCAGTTGTACAAGGGCCTTGTATTAGTCTTTAACCCTTACATAAACTTTCTCTTAATCTTGAGGGGGAGAAAGAAATTCATCTGCAGGAAAATTGCTTTTCCATAGTAAATAGGATTTTATAACCTCCTACTGTTCTACTTAGTGATTTATCCTGTACTAATGGTAGTTTGTCAGTTGTCTGGTAACTGTGCTTTTAGCATTGATTTTTGTAGGTTATGAATAAGATCTGACAAACACATAGTGGGCATCAGTTGAATAGTACATGTAAATATTCCCTCTTAAATTGCACAGTGTGTGATCTGAGTGATTTTAAGTTAGCAGTGTAGGTCAGGTGGACATGAGAAAATACTTCTTTGTATGGGAATATATTCTTGATGGTACAGGTCTCTTTAACAATGTCAAGATCTAGCATCTAAATTCTCCCAGGAACATTACTTTTGTTTTTTTAAATTACTTATTTTTGAGTAAGGGTTAGTTCACTAAAAAGCACAAGGGACAGCAGAGTTTCCTGACTGATTTCAAGCACCACTTGCCAAGGCAAGTCCTGCAACAGTAGCAGTAAATGTACTTGGCATTCCAATTCACTAACTTTGATCTACACAATGTCTTTCTCTTCTCTCTAACAGTGACAGCCACTGACTGTGATTCAAAGGAGAATGCCCACTTGCTGTATTACACTCTGAGCCAAGACTTCAGCATTACTTCTCATGGCACTATTTTTCCAGCAGCACGGCTGGACTATGAGCGCCCCAACCACCTCTATGAGTTCATCATCATGGCTGTAGATCAAGGGGAAGAGCCCAGGACTGGGACAGCAACTGTGAGGATCCATGTCTCCAATGTGAATGATGAAGCACCTGAGTTTTCTCAGACAGTGTAAATACATATTCTTCAGACTCTGTTATCTTTTGCTGTTGCTTTTTGTAGTTTGGTTGAAAGACTGCTCCCAGGATGATAACTGGCTCTGGTTCAGTCAGAGTTGAGAGCTGGACTGACAAATGTGTGCTCGTATTTTGACTCTGAGACTCCCAGAAAAAAAAAAAAACAAAGAAAGGTAGTATATAGACAATCTCGTTTGATGGATCTTGCACTTTTATATTTTCCAGTATGTACTGAAAGATATGGTGCAGTAATTTCAGATTATACCGTTCAGGAGCACGCTTCCACCACCAAAGGAAATCAGGCAGAAAAAACAGGCAACAGAGTTGTTGCCATCAGCCCTCATCCAGAGACATGGGGGAATTTTGCCTTTTAATTAGGCAGTTTAAACTTAGTGTCAGCACTCTGCATCCTTGGTTTATAGCTGTCAAAGAAATATGCTTAGATGGCACAGTCCTAAATGGCAACTGAATTACAAAACCCACAAGATAAATGCCATTAAGTGGAGCTCACTTAATTTCACTTAGTCCCATGGCCTACAAACTGTGTGTATATATATTTTTTCTTCTAGATACACATGAGCCCTTTTCTTCCATAGCTGGGACTCAGAAGCATCCAAAGCAATCCCAGAAGTACTGTAAACTTGCACTGATGTTAAAGACTTAGTAATGGAATTTCCAGTCAGCTTTTGCACCAGCCTTCTACTCTTAACAGCAGAAGTTGCTCGGAACAAAACCGAGGCAAAGATTTCAGTGATGTTAAGCTTGGGGTTTAGCTGAACAAAACATCAAAGCTTTCTGACAGTCCTTGTTTTATGTGCAGATAACCTCTGCCTTCAAAATCTTGTGCCCTCCTTTCTTTTCTAAACATTGCTGAGGAGATATGGCTTGGAAAATTTGATCTTTTCTAATTTATTATTGGATCTCTCTATATTTTCAAATACTAAAGCAGGTTTCTCACTCTTCCGCTGATGCCTGTTTTTCATTTATTCATTTCTTTTACTATTCAGAGATATTGAATATTTATCTGCATCTGTTCCTAATTATTTTAATCAGAAGGGAGTGATACTGTTTAAGATGCTGTAAACATCTCTAACAAATTTGGAACAGAAAACATAGTTAAAAAAAAAATCCTGCCAGCTCTTAAAGTTTACTGAAGAATATGATTAAAATTAATATTATTTTAAATTACCAAATCTTCACAAGAAGCTTTTCTGGTCTCTGTGCAATGGTAGGGAAGCTACTGTTGTGTGTATGTCTAGATAGGCATTGGAATTGAAATTGTCTCCTGGAATACAAATTATCTCAAGTTTTTGGATAAACTAGGCTTGATTCTGCTTTTTCTCTTCAGTTATGAAAAAAATCTTGAGGTAAATTTCAGACAGAACTTAGTTAAAATTTTCCATTAAATAGAACCATTTTGAACACATGTAAATTGGGGCCTGTTGAGGGACTGTTTGCAGTTAATGTTGTGCTCTGTGGCAGTCTCATACAAATCTAGATGATGATGTCCTTCTAGCCCTTTATTTAAACAGATTTACAGCCCGGTATAAACTCATGATTCCTTGCCATGAGCTCTCTTTCATCACAGTTATTCTTTATCTCAGTTATGAAATGCTTAAAGCTACCACTCTGTTTCATGTTGTCAGTTTTTACTTTCTTTTTTTTTAAGAGAGCTCTTCTGAACTCCTTTCTTGCTGTATTTCATGTAAAAAAATATCAGAATCACTGTTCATTTGCTTTTGAGATGCAGAGTTAAGACAGTGTCTTGAGGGTTGTGACTGAGCTAAACCAGAATGATTTACTTCTCTTACTTCATTGCATATGAAATTGGGGGAAGAAAAGAAGCTGTTTCTATGGAGGTTTCATAGAAAACACACATACCTCGACAACAAAAATGAAAGAAAAGGTTTTCTGTGCATCCATTTTCTTTTCCTTTAAATGTTTTGCTGTTCTCAGCATGTGGCCAGTGTGTCCATAAGCACTCTAACCCAGTGGTGCATCTGTGTGATGCTGGATACAGCCAGCTGCAGTTCATTCTTCCAGCTGAGCTTTGGATATCTGCTGTGGACAGCCCTGGTGGATGCTTAGTCTGACACACACTCAATCCAGTCAGATAAAATAATAAATATTTGGGACTTTGCTAAAGCAGGGGGCTTTTCTACTCCAGAGAGCATTAAGCTTAGGCTGATAATGCCTCTTAAGAGCTTACAATGTCAGTGATGTGTCTGGACTTGAGCAGAGATTTTTGTAAAACTGACATTATGCACATATCCTCCACATCTCACTCTCATCTCAGTCCTGCTGGGGCAAGGAATGCACTAGAAGTCTTTTGAGGGCTTGTGTCAGAAAATGCTGTAACAAGAACTGCTTTAAATTAACAAATGTTTGCTTGGAGTATGTGAATCAGGAAGCTTTAAAAAAAAAATTAAAAAAACCGAAGTGAATTCTGCATTTAGCATAAGTCTGGTTGCACAGCTCATCTTCAAGGCTGTGGTACTGCTGGAAGTTTGATGTGGAAATGTGGGGGTAACAACAGAAAAATGTGGAGGGTTGGATAGATCATCAATGCTATCATTTCACTGCTTAAGAAAAGAGCATCATGTCAGTGTAATTGTATTAGAAAATTACAGATTCTTGCAGTGCCCTTTGAACAGGTAGTTGGTAGGTGCTGTAAAGCTGAGTTCTCTATATATCCTGGTTAAATTAATGAATGTGCTGTTGTCTGGGTTTTTGAACAGCTACAGGAGCTTTGTTTCTGAAGATGCAGGCCCAAACACGCTGATTGCCACAGTTAATGCTGTTGATCCTGATGGAGATGGAGTGACATATGATATTCTGTCTGGAAATCAGAAAGGGAACTTTGTTATTGACCCTAAGAAAGGTAATTATATATTAGCTCCTTGCTGCTGTGGTCATAATGTTGATTCTGTTGTGATGCACCTTGAATTTGGTCTTATTATCAAATTGAATAGCATACACTATCTTTGAAGCTTAATTTTAAAAAGTGCATGGAAAGAATGCATGTGCTCTCTTATAATATTTAAAAAATGGTATCATTTCCTGGAATCTGTGTATAATTGACCTCTCTTACCTGTTCAGTGTTTGCTTTCAGTCAGTAACTTAATAGAGGGCATTATTATAGATAACAGGTATCTTAAGGGACAGTAATTTAATGGAGAATGTTCTTATTGATAACTGGGTGACATTCCAAAATGTCAGACAAGTATCTGAATAGAATTTAATATAAGAAATCAGACATCTGGGATTTTAAATGAGGCTTTTCCCACCCCATGCTTGTGTCAAGGACCCATAATGTCCTGATTATGCTGGTGAGAGCAAACATTTTTTGGCTGAACTTATCTGTGTTGTGCTGACAGAAAATGATGTGTTTGTAGGTGGAATGAGACTACCACTCTTTTATTTCAGTGAAGGTAAAAGTATGTAAAATCTGAACTAAAGAAGTTTATTTTTTCATACAAGGCTAAAATCATTCACATGACCAGTGTTGTTGAGCAAAGAATATGGCATGCATGAGAAAAAAAAAGATGTGTGGAGAATACTTTGCAGTTTAAGGCATTTGTTCTGAAATGCCAGTTTTTACATTTTTTAAGTCCTTTTCATTAGTCACATTTTCAAAACATGAAAAGAAAAAAGGTTCCCACTACATTGGTGTCCTTATTAGAAAAAGAAATAAATAGAATAAGTGCACAAACACTGACATCTGAGTAGGCTTGCATATCCCTTTAAATTAATAGGATTTATTTGCTGTTGATTGCTTGAAAAAACAGAAGAGGATGTTTTGAGATTGAAACAGGCAAACAAATTGAAATCCCATTGAAGGATTGAAGTAACTTAATTAACTTCCGTTAAACTGCTTTGTATTTTGAATCTGAACTTAGATTTTCCAAAGGGGAAGCATTGAATACATAGGAAGGAGCAAGCTGCCCTTAGTTATTCCTTCACTTTATTTCATAGAGTTCACTTAACATGAAATTTTAATTTCAATGCAATCATGGTTTTGCAATATTAATGTTAGATTCTGAAATGTTCCCAAAAATACTGCAGGTAACTTCCAAGCATTGAATCATAACCCTGAGTTTGCTGTGAACTCCTTTACTTCCTTTCTGACTTAAAAATAGAGTTGGAGGTTCCAAGAGTTAAATTTCTACAGATGCTTGGCACCTGAAGAGGAACAGAAGTTTTGAAAGTGTCTAAATGCTAAAGCATTAATATACCTGACACTTCTGAAAATCTTTCTTGTAAGAAACAGAGTTTTTTGGTCAAAGCATCTTAATTATGTGATTGATAGCATCTCTTAGGATTAGCTCCACAGCTTTAATACAGAAAATCATGTATAAGTACATTTATAATTTTTTGCCAATTGATTTTATAGTATTTAAAATTTAACCTTAGGCACATCAGCATTTTTTTCCAAAACACTTTTAGGCTTTTGTTGCTGAATAAACCAGTAAAATTTTATACAGTGGCTTACAGCAGTTTCTTTTTAGGAGTGATGTCAGGGGAATAATCTGTACCCTCTTGTAGTAGAAATGTGGAGGTGAAGTGGAGAAGTGTCAAAGTACTCCAGCTAAAACAATACATTTGCAAGCAAATTCAGTGACATTGATGCTTTGAAAGTGTTGTTGTGGTGAAAATTGTGATTATTCCTGATGAATAACAGATGTGATGGATGGTGGAGCAAAAGAATGACAACCCCTTTCTGCAGGATCTCAGGCAGCTGTGTCCCTTTTGCATTTGTAGCACCTCTCTCTCTGCCAGTGCCTGTGTCCCACCCAGCAGGGTGTGTCCTGTGGGGAATTCTGAGGGTGGCAGAAAGGTTTCTCAGCCTGTGCCTCTGTGGCTCAGTGCTGCTGTGACTGAGCTGCAGGAAGATAAACTTGGAAGTAGTTTCAGCTGAGGTGTCCATAGCAGCTGCAGATGGATGAAAGCCATTATGTGCAGGTCAGCTGAGTTGTGGTTGTTGGCTCAGTTTGCTCTGTGGACAAACCTGTTGTGGTGTCTTAATTTTGATTTAATGTGGGAGTTCAGTAAAAACCCATAGTTAAATTAAACAGCACAGCCTTACAGTTTATTGGTGAATAGGCAAGCCAGAATGCTTTGTTGTCATGCTTACTAGTGAGAAGAATAATGGGAATGGGATAATGCAGCAAAACCCCACAACCTGTTTTGTTTACAGGGCTGGTTAGACTTCGTGCAAGCCCATTTCCTAAGCTGCAGGGGACAGAATATGTTCTGAATGTCACAGCTACTGATGATAACGCCTCTGGAGGGCCCCATCCTCTCACAAGTACTGCCCAGGTTGTTGTGAAAATTGATGATGTCAACAATAACAAACCTGTCTTTCAGAAGGTAAATATATCTGTCATTTGTACTGGACTGTGTAAAAATGTTTTAACACTCTTGGTGCTGCAGGTGTGCAGCAGGTGAGCTGGTCAAGAGTTGCTCTGCTTTGCTCTGAATCCTGTCTTCTTCTTTTCCATCCCCCCCTCAGGCTTTCAGGGTTTGTTCTGCTCTTGTGGCAGAGCAGCTCTGTGAGCTCCTGTCTGTTCCCTGAACCACCCCTTCATCTCTGGCACTTCAGAGGGTGAGGCAAAGTGAAACCCTTTTGGAGATCCCATGTGAGCAGGAATCCATGGGGATAGCTGTCTGTGCAGTAGGCTTGTTCCAGAACACCTCTCTAAATTACTTGGGCTTCCTTTGATGATTGCATGTCTGGAACTAATGAAAGAGAAGAGAATGAGTGTTTTAGCTTAAATAGTGAAGTACTGTAAAAAAGAAATGCTTGCATTTGGTTTAGAATGTTAATTCATATTAAAGATCTGTTGCCTAAAATTTTCAGGTGTGATACTGATGGTTCAGATGTTGATGAGCAATGTTGCGTATTTTGAAAAGTCAGCAACTATTCATGTCAGTCTTAGAAATTCTCAGTAACCTCTCCTTGACTAAGTTACTTTGTGTAGAAATCCTTTTTTGATCAAAACAATTCTCTGGTTTGGGCAAGTGTATGCCCTCCTTTTTATTAGACCTTTGCTAATATAGAAAAATACTTTCATTTGGAAGCAACTTGAACTTTTTCTTCAAATATTTGCATTAGGTGGAGATGCTCAGGGACCTCAGGTTGTAAGTTGTTTGTAAAACCACAAAATAGCAAGGGAAATTTAAATTAATCATGGTACAGATAAAGCTTTAACAGCAGAGCACAGCAATGCAAGTGTTTTTCCCCTGCTAGTGTATCTTTAACTCAAACGGCAAGGGAAATCCTTGATTTTTCTCTTTTTTAAAATTTCTCTTTCTTTCTTTTCCTCCCCTCTCTTAGTGCCAGTATTATCGGGAACATGCTTCTGTCCTGGAAAATCAGCCTTCAGGGACTGTTGTTCTGCAGGTTGAGGCCACTGATGCTGATGAAGGGGCCAATGGTGTAGTGAAATATGGCTTGATGCACAGAGATGGTGTCCTACCAGCGTTTAGCATTCATCCTGACACAGGTAAAGCTAATGTCAGAGCTGATAATGGCATGGAGAAACCACCTTGTAACACTGTTGGAGAAAAGGCTTAGATAAAATCAGACTTCCTGCTTTTTCATTTAGTGTTTTGACAGCAGACCAAATATAAACTGCATTAACTGCATGAACAAGTCCTCCATGAAACTTAAGTTTCATACATGTGCAGTACTGAACTAAAACTGATGTTTTCCTTGAAACATGGAAGGTCTGCTATGTGAAGCAACTTGTGTGCTTTCGTAACTGGATTTAAAAAACCCCAAAAACCCTATTTTAAGTGCACATTGTCTTACAACATTGCTAATGGCATATAAGTGATTTATACAAATGATAGCAGTCTTACAAACAGCAAAGGAACTAAATCTTAGAAGGCCAAAATTAAATTCAGGCTGAATTTCTGGAGGATAAAAGATATGAAACATTCCTTTACCCTGTACTTACAGCTTTCAAAAGAAATATTTTTTGGAGAAACTCATTCTGTTAGTTTGTACTTACCTCCATTTTCTAAACTTAAATTGTAATTTAAGTTTATTTAATTAATTAAATAAATTAATTTTATTAGAAAAGCAATTAATTTTCTAATTCTAATTCCTATGGTGTGTAGATCTAAGTGTAACTAATGTTTGAGTCTGCCTGAGCAGTACAGTGTCAGCTGTTGCAATTGTTAAATCTCAGGGTTGGATCCTTGAACCTGAAGCTAATGTTATATGTGTACTTAACCTACTGCATTGTATCCCAATGGATTGACAGAAAAATAAACATCTGCTTGTAGAATATTGCCAGATGCCCAGAATTTTAACTCTTTGCTATTTAATTTGTTTTCAGGAGTTCTGACAACTGTTCAGGTATTTGATCGAGAAAAGCAGAGGGAATATCCCATCACTGTGACAGCAACAGATCAGGCAGCGGAGCCACTCATTGGAATATGTCAGATCAATGTTGTCATCCTGGACCAAAATGACAATGACCCCAGATTTGAAAACACCCACTATGAATGTAATTGAGAGTCATTGGATAGAGTTTCAGTGCCCTGAGTGTGAGCGTACCCCATGTCTCAGATTTTTGGGTTTTTGCCTGTCCTGGCAGTAGAACGTGTGACAAATTTTGATGCATCCAGAAATGCACTTTGCTTATTTATTGCAAAGCTGTACTCTATGTAATGTGTGATGTAACATGTACAGCCTTGGCTCCTAGGCCTGCCTTATGGGAAAGTTCCTTGAAACAATAGCCATGTCATTCATACAGAGCAATTATTCTCTGAGTTAAAATACAGTTAAAAGAAGTATCTTATAAGAAATAAGAATTCCAGGTTATGAATGGGGTAATATGAAGTTCAGATATGATCTGTAGCTCTGGAGTGATAGCAGCCCTTTAAAATACTCAGTGTGTGTGGCCATTGTTCCAAGGAAGAGAAAATTATAGTAAAGCAATAATGTATGGCAGTTATTTCTTTGACTTACTAAAATGTCCGTGATAGTTTAGCAAATTAATGATCAATTTGAAATATCCTTTCCTTACATTAGATTTCCTCAGAGAGGACACAAGAGTTGGGACCAGCTTCCTGCGTGTCGCAGCCTGCGATGATGACTACAGCTCAAATGCTGCCATTACATATTCCATAGCAAGTGATGAACCAAATTATTTACAGATTAATCCTACCACAGGCTGGGTGTTTGTGAACCAACCCATATCTCAGGTATGGGGCTTGCTTTCCTTTTTAAGCTGATTATTTCAATATTTTACCAGAGGGACTGGGGTCATGAGTTTGGGTTACCCCCTCAGGTTAAAGGATCAATACATCTATTTAAATTAAACATGAGTCTAAAGCTTTTAGCTGTTGGGTTCATGGACTGTGAATTGCATAAGAGCTTTCAGCTGGGAAGCAGCAGCCACAGCACTGCCTCTGAGACTTTCTTTTCCCATTTCCCTGGCTTTGGTATGCTGATCCCAAGGGCTGGAAGGCTGAGGTCATAAGCAGGGAGCAAGAACCCAAGTGTAGGACTTCATTGTGCTAACAGGCAATGAGTCAGGACACAAACCTGAATGGGAACAAGTGTGAAATTTTGGTCCTGATACAGATTCCCAACTTGATCTGTGTCAGTTGTGGTGCATTAAGCATAGCTGTCCTGCAGGAAGGTGAAAGCATAATTCATGTATTTATCTGAAATTGATCAGTTTCAGCTATTTCTAAATACCCACACAAGGAGTTTGATATTTTCAGGTTTTAAAGTAAATTGTGTTTACTTGTAAAGTAAATTGTGTTTATTGTTGCAGATGTCAGTCTTTCCATAGATATTTTTAATACTGACATTTAACTTCTAAGTAACTGACACACAAAAGTTTGTTGAAGGTGTATTCTTTTAATGTCTTTTCTTTAATGAATCTAAGAACCCTACAGACTTAATAATAAGAACTGTTAATAGGTAAGCTGAAGAATTCAGGGCCTCCACAAAGTGGGTTTTTTGGCTCTGGTTTCAAATTTTGTGCAACATTTGCTTAGGTTTATTGAGACATATAGCAAAATTTGCCAGCCATCTTCAGTAAAATGAACAGAATTTTCATCGAATTTACACCTAGTTCATATTTTGAGTTCAGCTTCAAAATTTTTCTTCTGTAAAGGTTATTTTAAAATGTACCTTTAATTTTATGTATTAATTTATTTTGGAGGCCTGCTCAAAACCTTCTGTAATTAAACCTTTTTTACTGTTCAGAAGTCATCTATAATTCGAGAGATTACTGCTACAGATGGAGGCAACAGGAGCAGTAAAGTTGAACTTGCTGTAACTGTAACCAGTGCAAAAAACCAGCCTCCACAGTGGGAAAGAGACAGCTATGAAGTTGTTATTCCAGAGAATACGACACGGGATGCCTCAATTTTGGTAAGGTTGGTTGTCTGTCTGTAGCTCTCAGGCTGCAGAGGAACTGAACATGGTTTATTTCCTTAAATGTAGTGAGCTTTTAAAAGAGTTTTGTGTTTTGTAGCTGAATATCTGGGAGAATCAAAACACAAAAGCTTTTAGAAATGTTGCTGTACTTACAAAGAGTTGATTATACACACTTTTTGAACTGTGCAGACAATCAAAGCAACTTCCCCCCTTGGAGATCCCCGTGTCACTTACAACC
The DNA here is from genome assembly GCA_013401135.1 of Cettia cetti. NCBI lineage: Eukaryota > Metazoa > Chordata > Aves > Passeriformes > Sylviidae > Cettia > Cettia cetti. Next base: position 31,069 of record VZUI01054233.1, read on the forward strand.
TGGAAGAGGGGCTTGTCCCAGAGACCAACATGCCAGTTCGTTTCTACCTGACTCCAAACAGACATGATGGTTCTGCTTCAATCCTGGTAGCTGAGCCACTGGATTATGAAACAACCAAGAGCTTTCTGCTGCGGGTGCGAGCACAGAACGTGGCTGCGGTTCCTCTGGCAGCTTTCACCACGGTCTATGTTAATGTCACAGGTGTGTGAGCTGCTCAGTGATGCCACAGTGTAATCCTGCACTTCTGTCCTTCCTTTAAAGTTTTATAGTTTTTCTCTCTGTGCTCTTTTTGATGTTCTAGATGTCAATGACAATGTCCCATTCTTCACTTCATCCATTTATGAAGCCTCAGTAACAGAGGGAGCTGATGTGGGGACATTTGTCACCCAGGTGTCTGCCACTGACCTCGACCTTGGTCAGCATGGTGAGGTAAGAAAGTGGGGACCTTCATCTCCCCTGCTGAAAGCTATGGAATAACTTCTGCATGAGCAATGGCTAAATAGTCTGGAAATCTTCAACCTAGAAAAAGGATGGCTAATAGGGGAATGTAGAATGAAATAAAGTAGTTAATTACGTACTTCTCTGCGTTGCCGTGTGAAAAATGCAACTAAAACTAGTAGGTGTGATGCAGGAAACAAAGAGGAAATATTTACACAGTCTGTAGCTTGGTTGAAATGCTTGCTGTAGAATTCCCCTGTTTGGAAAGTTCTACATAGACCTAAAATGAAATTGGATAAATGAATGGAAGGAAAGCTGTATTAAAAGCTTCTGTGAGTTGGAAATTGTTGGCAGTACTGCAAACTGAATCCTTATGAAGTGTGGCAAGTTAACACCCAAAGAGGATGTATTCCTTGCTGATTTAAAAAGTTTGAAAATGGATACATCCTTAGAACAAGAACGCAAGCTGAAGTCAAGTCACAGAACCATGCATATAATAGAGGGTAGAACACGGTCTGTGGTCCTGAGCAGGTTCAAATGCAGCTCACCTGTGGCTGTTGTAGAAATACTTGGGATCTTTAGCTGAGTTGAGTGCTGCAGCACAAGCACTGTACAAACATGTGCTAGTGAAATCAGGAGCTGATTAGACAAATTATTTTCCTTTACAGATCAGCTGTCAAGGAAGTTAATTGGCTTTAGACCAGATGGCTGAAGCTGCAGTTTTACCCAGCTTCCTTGGCCTGATCAAGTACTTGGACATGGGACAGTTCTTCCTCTCTTTAAGTACTATTGTAGTTGTGAACTATTCAACAAAAGGAAAGCATATATTAACAACTTCTTTTTAATCCTGTAGATAACTTACTCCCTGTTACATGACAGTGGCAGAGACTACACCTGTTTCCGCTTGGACCCCCAGACAGGCTCCATTTACACCACCTCGGTGTTTGACAGGGAGGAGAAGGGCTCCTACCTTCTGGAAGTCAAGTCAGTGGATGGGTCTGAATCAGCTCGACCTGGAAAGCATGGGAAACCAAACTCTGGTAAGAGACAGATGGCTGTGCTAAGTGTGATATTACTTGGATTGTGTCTGAAAACAGAAGCTCTGAAATGCAAGATTAAATTGTAATTTCCTTTTTTTTTTCATGCCTTATGAAAGAGTGACTGTTGTTCTGGTTTCATGGTGGCTTTTTTGCCATTCATCTGTGTAACAGTTGTGTCAGAGCTGGAAGATAAACTTTACATGATGATCAAGCAAGTTTTTTGTTCTGAAAAAAACCCCCCAAACCTATAGGTCTTCATATTTAGAGTTTATCTAGCTAGCAAAGATGTGCCTATAATCTGTAGGATGCAAAGCTTTGGGCAGTGCAAGTGTTTCTCAAAGCACTGCATATGGTACGGTATTCAGTCAAAAGGAATTATGAAGCAGAAATGTGCAAGATAAAAAATCCTTTTCTCAATCGATCACCCTGCTTAAACAAAAACTTAAAATTTCGTGGCTTCAGGATGAAAAGTTATGACTAAACAGTGTACGTCTGCCATATTAGGCATCAATTATTCAGTTATTCATGTAGTACATGTTTAAACAAATTGGATGTGACACTTCTTTGATACCCAAGTGCTTTTGAGTAATGTTGGTGTATATACGGTCCACAGCTCTAAGGGTCTGTTTCAGTATTGTCTGCCTATTTGTCTTCATTGAATGTGCAGGCAGACAGGTGAAGGGATTGTAGCTGACAGAAGTGGCCCAGCTGGGGTTTGAGTCTCTGGCTCCTTGTCTCTGCAGACACGGCCTACGTGCGAGTGTCCGTCAGCGACGTGAACGACAACCAGCCCGTCTTTGCCCAGAGCGTCTACGAGGTGAACGTGGATGAGGACCAGGATGTGGGATCCACCATCCTGACAGTCAGTGCTAATGATGAGGACGAAGGTAAAGCACTGCAGTCCCCCACAGCTCTGGCCAAAGTATGAACCAGTTGATCTCAGCACACCAAGACATATTTGGTGGAGTGAGAAAGGGAAATGTCGTCGTGTCCATAGATTTTAGAACTTGTTTAAGTGTGCACTGATCAGCATGAACGGCACTGTGAGGCACAATCTCTTATTTCAGAAGATATGCACTAATGTGGGATGATAGGAGATAATTTCTGTGCCCGCAGATACAAATTTTTTATAGATCAGATCATTTTCTTACAAATGGGTGCCAATAAAAATGTCCTGGTTAACTAGAATAAGTCACACTTGATTTCAGTAAGATTCATTTGCTTTCTCTATGATGGACAGTATAGTTTGTGTTTGGTTTGTTTATTTTATTTGAATCTAGACTTCCTAAATGCCTATCATGAATTTTAGCTACACTGTTTTATCCACAATTCAGAAAATTCAGCCACTAATCATGTAAAAGTACATTACCAGTGCTCATAAAAGGGAGAGGGATCAGTGCATGCTTCCCTCTTCTGACCATGGAGCACTGCTAATTCAGCTTCACTGTATGGTGAAACACTGCTTTTCTTCTTGTTGCTCAAGTCCCAAGGACTGTTCTCTGTGTGATTGTGAAGTGCAAGGAAATCCTGACTGCACGGGATTCCTCCCACTCTGTAGGACACTGAGGCAAATGTGGTAAAGGTGTACTGCAGAAGGATTTACTTTCTCAAGAAACTTTTAGTTTGGTATTTAGGCTGCCTGTAAATCTGCTCTATAGTGTTGGACAGGGCACCTGATGTGATGCATATATAGCACTTCATTTCTGCCTCTAAATAAAGTAAAACCAGAATTGTTACTGCATTGCATAGACATATTTTGTAGAGACAAACTACAATTGGACACACCAGAACTGAAAAGGCTGCTAAGTATTCTGACATAGCTGCATGTTTTAAAAGACCACAAAAAAGATAATATAAAAGTAATACCACTAATGAGTTATTGTGCAGTGTGTACCTCATCTCATCATCAACTACTTCAAGAAATGTGTGTTTTCTGACACTGTTGGTAATTGACAGGAACAAATGCTAAACTACGCTATCAGATCACAGCTGGGAACACAGGAGGAGTGCTGGATGTAGATCCAGAAACAGGAGCCATTTTCATTGCCCAACCACTGGACTATGAAGAAACAAAAATGTATGAAATCCACTTGTTGGCCTCTGATGGGAAATGGGAGGATTATGCAGTTATCATCATCAACGTCATGAATAAAAATGATGAGGCTCCAGTTTTTTCTATCAATGAATACTATGGAAGCATAATAGAGGAACTGGATGCCTTACCAGTCTTTGTACTTCAGGTAGTGTATGCAGTTTCACAAATTATAATATTTCAATGAAAAGGCACAGATTACTGTAGTACAATTATCTTAAAAGTAACTCAGCACATATATATTGATGAAGTGTAGTTTAACTAAGTTGTTTTTTTTTTTTTCACTGAAGAGAAGAAATGGACTTCTGTGGAAAAAAAATATAAATTACAGGGGTAGTAAGTGGGATAAACAGGATGGATCATTTGTTGATCCTAAAAAGCAAATAATTGACAATTTAAAGTAGCTATCGGAATGTCATATTTAAATTACCTGTATGAATATGAAAAATATAATACTATTTTAGTACTAAAATTGTTAACATTGTTAAAAATGCATATTTGCCTGCTCTGAATTGTCCCTGGATTTGCTATTCCCTAGCATGCACATGTTAGTTAATACCATGTCACATGCTTTTGCTTGGACTCCTTTAGACTGGAGCAGCACATAAGATATGATGCAATTACTGCATATTTCATACTTTCTATGTTTGTTTTTTTCCCCAAACTTTTGTAGGTTTTGGCCAGTGATCCTGATAGTGGTGTTGATGGAGGAGATTTGAGATACTCCTTGCATGGGTATGGTGCAGGTGATATTTTCACAATAGATGAGAAGACAGGCAGCATTTACTCACACAAGAGGCTGGACCGGGAAGAGAGGGCACTGTGGAGATTCATTGTGCTGGCTACTGATGAAGGTGGAGGAGGCCTCACAGGGTTTGCTGATGTGATCATCAATGTGTGGGATATAAATGACAATGCCCCCACGTTCACGTGCATGCCTGACGACTGCAATGGGAATGTCTTTGAAAACTCTCCTGCAGACACCTTAGTCATGGAAATGGCTGCAGTCGATCGTGATGATCCAAACGTTGGTGTGAATGCTGTCCTGACCTACAGGATAACCGAGAACGTGCAGAACGAGTTTGGTACTGACATGTTTAATATCAATCCCAATACTGGGACCATCCACGTGGCAGGGGGACTGCTGGACAGGGAGAGGACTGAAAGTTATTTTCTCACTATTGAAGCCAGAGATGGGGGAGGGCTAACAGGAACTGGCACTGCCACAGTCTGGGTTGCAGACGTCAATGACAACGTTCCGAAATTCACCAAGACGCTGTGGCAGGCAGCAATTCCTGAGAACAGTGCCATCGACTCAGAAGTCCTGCAAGTGTGTGCTACGGATGCAGACGTTGGGGAAAACGCAGACTTAATGTTCAGTATCGTCGGGGGAGACCCAGATGAGAAGTTTTATATTGAGAATGACAAAGAATGGCAATGTGGCACTGTTCGGCTGAAGAAAAAATTGGATTTTGAGAATGCCCGTGAAAGGCAGTTTAACCTTACTGTTACTGTGGAAGATCTGGATTTTTCTAGTGTAGCAGTGTGCCTGATTGAAGTTGAAGACTCAAATGACCACAGCCCAGCTTTCCTTTCTCAGTTTATTCAGACAAACCCTGTATTTGAAGACGTGCCTGTGGGTACTACAGTAACCACAGTGAGGGCCACAGACAAGGACTCTGATTTGAATGGGAAGATTATCTATTCTATAAAGTCAGATTCAGATCCTATGAGGCAGTTTGTGGTTGACCAGTTTGGTCACGTGGTTGTGGCAAGTGCGCTCGATCGTGAAGCCATTCAGAAATACGCTTTAATTGTACAAGCTGCAGATCAGGGGACACCTGCCCGCACTGGAAGTGTTACAGTTTTAATTAACTTGCTTGATATTAATGACAATGGACCAAGGTTTGAGGCACCATACATGCCTGTAGTTTGGGAAAACACACTGAAGCCTGAAATAGTGCACATGAACCATACATCAAAGTTGCTTCATGCATTTGATCCGGACGCTGAGGAAAATGGGCCACCCTTTACCTATTCATTGCCACCAGATTATCAGAATTCCTTGGATTTTTCTCTTACTGACAACAGAAATAACACAGCAACTATAACAGCTTTGAGGTCCTTTGACAGAGAAAAGCAGAAGGTGTTTCACCTGCCAATAGTTATAACAGATAGTGGGATTCCAGCAATGAGCTCCACAACCACCCTGACTATAACAGTTGGGGATGAGAACGACAACTGCCATGAGTCTGGCCACAAGGAGGTCTATGTGTTCAGCTATAAAGGTAAGTGCTAGATGGATGTTAGATCAGATCCTGGGTATTATATCAGATTCATGAAATAGCAGAGTTTTACACTTCATTTCTTTCTTGCAGTCTGTTAATCTATTTCTTTAATGTTTAAATACTTCAAAAGTGCAGCTCCTGTTCTGTAAACTGCTAAGTAAAGTGGAATAAGTGAAATATATTTGTAAAACTTAGACCTTAGTGTGTAAAATATTATCTACCAGAAAACTGTTAGCTGCAAGCAGGTATATATTGAACTTGCAGGAAAGCAGTATTTTTGTAAACCTATAAAATCTATTTCCCATTGAGTGTTCACCTACAGAAGGTATTGCAGTTACATTTTCTGAGTTTGTTGTGCCTGAATTAGAAAAAGATGTGACCAGAGTATACTGTAGAAATGAGAGAATGAAGCATCTAGGTTGGCTTGGCTCCAGATTTGAACCTTAAAAATCTCCCGTATTGCTGAACCTGGACTGTGGATTTCAAGTCTCCTACCCTGGATTTGTTCCTCTTGCTGTTTTATAAAATTTGATTGATGTTTCTGTGGGGACTGACAGTTCTCAGAAAACAAATTTTTAGGCTTCAGGCAGTGGCTTGGGGCCTGTGAGAAAGCTAAATACATAATACTCTCATTCTGGTCTGAGAATTCCTAAGGAGGAAACCCAAAACAATCCCTGTAAACAATCCCTGTGGGTAGCCTCCTCCTGACACCCAGTGTTTTCCAACTTGTTTACTGGCAAAGATGTTTACAAAGAGGTGTAGGCTCTAAGCAACCAATCCTATTCATTGTACTGCAACTCTGTCTAAAAAGTCTCTCTCTCAATAAAGTCCTTGCTGTATGCCCTCCAAGAGGATTGGAGTCTACGTGTTGTTACATGAGCTGTCCTGAACTGTAATGGTAGATGTTCCTCTTCTGTGTCAGCCTCCAAGGGCCTGGAAAAATCACCAAGACCTGGCCCAGCTTGGTGTCTTCTTGCCCTTTTCCTTTTCCCAATCATGGCCTTCTCTCCCAGCTGTACCCCATAAGATGCTGTTCCTCTTCTGCTGGATTCCACTTCTGTGCTCTTCAAAATAATAGTCGCAATGAAACGTTTGGAATTAACTCCTGATATGGTGATTTTTAATTTTTCTTTTGTCTGAGAATTTTTAGAGAGTTGTATTTATGTATGATTCTGGTATTGTTTTGTGCTGTTTCCAGCTTTTCTTCTTTCATGTGACATCTCCAGTGTACTCACATTGCCAGAACTGGCAGAAATCATATGACAGGCTATGCATTGTTTTAAGAATCTTGGATCATAATCATCAGTAAATTGAGCAGGAGTCTGAAAATAATAAATGCTGTAATGAATGTGACAGAATATAAAGTGCATTGAAAAGCAAAAATTAAATGCAGATTTATTATAATTTATCTCAACAGGAAAATGGTCAACAACAGTGCTTGGGGATGTGTTTGCACCAGATCAGGATGACTGGGACAATAAAACATTTCTCTCTGAAGGAAAACTGCTCAAGTGAGGATTGTATTTCTGTCAAAATGAGTAATATTTATGCTTCTCTAATTATTTTGCTCACCATGTATTTCTCTGTGTTCAGGATGTGTATAAAGCCAGGGTTATTGAGTGTATTAAGGGATGTACCTTTTGAATGCTCTTTTTCTTTTTCACTTGGGTTACTAGGTATTAAGAAATTATTGCATGAAATATTTTTTCCAAGACAATGCAGTATCACACCATGATGTTGATTTTTAGTCAGATGTCATAGTTAATTTACTTAGAAATGTGCATTCTGTAAGCTTCAGTTTAAAAATAGGCAGAGTTTCTAAAGCTTGCTCTCAGATGTTAGGGCTGATGGAATAAAATTCCTGAATTTAAAAGCAAAGAATGGAGTAATTTCACCAAAAGTGGAACGGAATTTGGTGTTCTCCTTTGATGGCTAAATTTACAATTGCATGTGAAAACCATGACTCAGATTAGTGGAGTTTTTTCTGTTAATTGAAATGTTGAATTGGACCCTTAATTCCTACTTAGACATTATACATTCATATCATAAGGTGAGATGGTTTATGGCATAACTATATGCTAACTGAAAGGGAAAAAAATGGATGTAAAAGTGAATGTGAATTTTAGTCTGTGCTGTGACTAAAAGTTTAAAAGCTTTATGTAGCCCAGGATTAAAGACTGTCCATCAGCAGCCTCTGGGCCTGTTTCCATGCCAAGAGGTCACTGTTCCATAATAATGGTCATGGAATATTTCCATAATTGCTGATTACTGGCCCTTTGAGGTGTCCAGTGAAGATCCTGTGAGAGATTTTTTACAGACTTACCCTGTTACAGATAGAGATGTGAGAACCTGAATGATCACTGTGGGTTTGCCACTCCCTATTACTGACCTCAGAGTAATTAATACCCATGATGACTGTGCTGAACCACATGGTTCAGCTGCACATTGCTTTTGTACACAGCTGGCAAAGGCTGGGTGGCAGGAACCTCTCTTTGAGATCTGCAGATTGTCACTTCCCAGTTAGGTGGCTGAAGTGCCTTTCTGAGGTTGTTGGATAATTGCCATGAGTTTTGGCCCTATAACCTTCACAGTAACATTTAAGGCCTTCTAAATGGTGTTAATGAATAGAGTCCTCAACTTTGATTTGTTATGATTTCCTAATTGAAGGTTTCTGTCTAGATCTTTCAGATTAAATCAGAGGACTGGGTCTTTGCTGATGGTGGATAACACTCCTCAGGGAATATACAACTTAAGAGTTAGAGTTTCTGATGGAGTTTGTCCTGATGTTATATCTACAGTACAAATCCATGTCAGAGACCTGGAAAATGAAGCCATACAAAACTCAGCCACTGTGCGTTTCTCAGGTTAGTTTTATTTGCTGGTGAGAGTTTAGATCAGCTGCTTCTCTAACTGAATGTTTATGGGGTATAGATATTATTACATCAAGACTTGATTTGCTTGTCACTATAGGGCACTTTCTGGTATGTTTCCATATTGTTAAATAAGAAATAAATTGAGAAATTAACCTATGAGTCCCCCAGGAGTTCACCTTTATTTATTTTTGAATCCCCTGACCAGATGTGACAGCAGAGGAGTTCATAAGGAGAGATGAACACGGCAAAACAAGATATGGCGAGTTCAAGGAGTTCCTTGCAAAACTGTTACCTGCAAGGCTGAGTGATGTGATTGTCTTCAGTGTGATGAGCAGGGATGGAAAACAGACAGATGTGAGATTTGCAGTCCATGCTGGCTCGGCCTATTACAGACCTGAGAAACTGCATGCAGAGATGGCAGCATTTAAAACTGAGGTTTGTTCTCTGGGGTCACCTGTGGAGCTCATCCAGCACTGAGTTTGCAGGGTGTATATCCCAAACCTCAGTGGAAAAATATACTACAGATAAGGGTTTTGTTACTTCCCTCAGGACAAAAACACCTGTAAAACAAGTGTTTAATTCAAGCTTTGTCCCTTCTTTTTAGTGCCATACGTATTGGTATTGTATGGTTGTACTAACTTCTGGTTCAATGAATAGCCACTGGAGAGCTGCAGAAAAACGAGTCTGCATTGCTGTCATGGAGTAGATACCTGTGTTTTCTCCAGGACAGCTTCAAATACAAATTGACACCCTCCCTCAACTTCTTTTACTGTTGTGAGAGGAAAATATTTCTTGGATGGAAGATGTTTTCCTCCCCTTCTTGGTGTCCCCTAACTGCCCTGCTCTCTAACTCAGTTACATGGACAGTCTGTCTTGGCCACACCTGGATTTTTCTGTAGCCCTGCTCAAAGGCAAAGTGGCACTCCTCAGCTTTTCACTTGCCCTGGCCACGTTTGGGGTTAATACATGGAACATCATAGGGATGACTTTTCCCAAGAGAAATCAGCACTTTCCCTTTGTGTGAATATGGTAGAGTCTGCCTGAGTCTGGGAACCAAACAGGGCTGTCTGAACTGGCTACCTGCCTCCTCCTTGGTGTATCTTGAATGGCTCTGTGGATTAGGAGACTCTTCAGAGTGACCAAACAGGGCATGCCAGAGACAGAGAGTATTCATGAAGGGTAATGACTGCTTCTTTTGCATATTTATTGAATTACTGCAACATTAATATAGAAAATCCTATTGACTTCAAATATTCTTTGCCGTAATACATGACACCTGACTTAATCAAAGTGGTAACAAGGGGATTGCTTCACATATTTTATTGAAAAAGTATGGTTTTATTAATTATATACCATCTTTCAATATTTAATGAATAGCTCTAGTGAGTAATCACCAATAGTTAACAGAAAACCAATCATAGCTGGAGAATTCCTCCAGTAGTTTTTCTATGTGTATAACTACAAATATAGAAAATAAGTAATTAGCACTGGAATTATTCATTGAATTACTACATAAATAATATGTTTACATTAGCTCCTGGGGATATAGTTTTACAACAGCAATTTTTATTTAGCAGAAAAATAGTCCATCCTAATGCTTTAAAGGAGCCAAGGTTGTTTATATACCGTTTTTCAATAACAGTATTACATAGATGTCTAAATGTGCATTACAGACTCTCCACTGATGGTGATAAACATGGGCAGCAGACACAGACCTGCATTGACAGGATGTATCATGTCATTATAAAATATACTCTGTGCCTTTGGGGGCATGGGCATCAATGCATGTTATGATATTTGAGAATATAGAGACAAAGGATTATAAAGATCAAAGTTCTTACTGTGGTGAACTGAGATGACTAGGCAAATGAGGAAAAAAATAGAAACACTTTAGTATTTATGTATTTGTTTTGATCTTTTCAAGTCTTTTTAAGATATTTGCCATATGTTTTACCATTTGGAAAAAAAACCCCCCATCTTAAATACATAAAGCTCTAGTGTTGTTAGTTTTACATTTGTATACCTTGTTCATTTGTGTACCACTGTGAGAGTAGTGAGGTCTTTTGCCTCATTCACCCAAACTCAGGTTTGGGTAGTAAATACACATTTCAGTGTATTAGAATCACCAAATACAGGTCAAATTCCAAAGCTTTATAACAGGCATCTGTGCAAAATTCCCAAGTAAGTGGAAGGAACAAACTGTGATAATTTAAGTGTGTAGACTGAAGGACAAAAAGCCAGGACTAATGGCAGCTTTGTTCCTGCCTCACACTGTGAGCAGCTCCCTTCCCTCCCTTTCTGCCAGTGCTTCCTTTCTCCATCTGCAATGGAAGTTGTGATCTCAAAGTCACTATTTCTTCATTATCAGACCTGTGGTTACAGTGAGACTTCTTTTATTTGGCACTTGGGCTTTCAGGTGCAGCCCCAATTAACAGTAAGAACAGTGAAATAGCAAAGATTAAGGTGGCAAAGAATACAGGATCCAGTATGCTGAACTGACTGTGCTTTGTTGCAGACAGCTTGACATGAAATGTAAATTTATGGGGCACAAATCATTAGTCTGAATCCAAGTTGCTACAAAGTTGTCTTGTCAGGTCACTGTCTGTGGACATGATTATTGAAAGCAGCTCAGCTCTGCATTTTCCTGTGTCTGTATCCTTTTGTGTGAGAGAATATAAGAAATAATATCTGGGTGTTACTGCTGAGGAAGGATTTATCCTGGCTTGAGCTGAAACACTCCTGTTGCTGTTAAAGTGCAGAAAGGTGTGATGCAGATGCTGCAGCTCAGAAGGTGAAGTGTCACTGCTCTCAGAGCTTTGGTCCTTGGAAATAATGCTATTACACAAATACAGATTCAACATATTCACACTCAGTCATGTCAATGATTCAGTTTTTAAGAAGTGCTGCTGCTGTGATTTTTTAAATGAAATATTTCCTGAATTTTTCAAATTATTTTTCTTGCCTGTATAATCAGGGATGTTACTAAGTAATGCTCAAGAAACTAAACATTGCAATAAGTCTTTCTCTGATGGCTTTGGTTTTTCAGAATTGAGGTAAAAGCCTTCATTAGGATGAGAGTGGTGATGTGTTAAACTGGCTTTTCTCTTAGATGCAGTCAGCTCTACAACTGAACATTTCCCAGATCGATGTTGACGAGTGCAGGAGTGCCAACTGCAGTGAGGGCTGTACAAACCACCTCGGTGTGAGCGACATCCCCACAGTGATGGACACCGGGAGCGTGTCCTTGGTGTCCCTCACCACCTCCAGCCACGGCATCTGCGGCTGCTCCGCCCGCGAGCGCCTGCACCAGCCCTGCTCCTCCTACCCTCGGGGCCCCTGCCTCAATGGGGGTGTTTGTATGGACACTCTGAATGGCTACAGGTGTGGAAACATGCACTGCACATTATTTCTCCCTCTCTTTTTCAAATGTTGAGTCATGGTTACAAGATGTGCTGGTTTGAAAGCAAAACCAGTGAGAGACTCCAAGTCAGAAGTACAATTTAATAAGAGAAAGAAGAAAAGAAGTAAAATAAAGTAAAATAAAATAAATTCAATAGTACAAAATACTGACAGAGTCAGAATACAACCTGACACCCTGTTAGG
>VZUI01054237.1:0-31016 GCA_013401135.1 Cettia cetti
GTTATAAAAGTAAAACAGTATAAAATCATCCTGGTCAGAGAACTGGCATTTGGACATGCCCTGGCAAAGACCCACTGCAAAGACATCAACAAAAGCCAAGGAGGATGTCTCAGTGCAAGCACTGAGGGAACAATGGACAGCCCCAGAAGGGGAAATGTGTTCTCAAAAGAAGATGGCTCAGCCAACGACCCAGTGATCAACACCCATCAGAGGACCATCCACCCCATATGGATCTTATCAGCACTGCCAGGTGCATGCATCCCAATGCCAGGTTCCTGAAAAACCAATCTAGCCCCCGTCTTTTCCTGGAAATTCATTCAACAGACAGGATACAGAGGAAAGAACCTCTATGAATATGGAAAGAAGACCAGAAAAAACAAAGGAATCTCAACATCAGCAATTTCCGCTCAAAACTGTATAAAAACTGACGTCACAGAAGCAACTTCGTGAACTGTGGAGACCCACTATATCGCGGCCGGATCCCTGTTCACCCAGTTCTGACCCCGAGCTCAGAACTGTTCCCTTTTATTTTCTTTGTATCTATCAAATTTCCAATAAATAATTTTGTTGGAAATTTTGACTGATCAAATATTTATAACAGCTATTAATCAATTAATATTTAAAACAGACAGTCAGTGCTGTGAAATGAAATTTAGGATGCTCATCTGTGAATTCAAGATAACTTGGTGTAATAGCATGGAGACTTTAAGAAAGAAGTAATTCAAGCCAACAGGGAATATTTTTAAATGTGAATATGCCTGTGGATAACTCTGTTCTATCTGACCCTCCTTTGGCTGAGTGTATCACCAGCCTGTGACAAAGATTTAATCTGTACCTTACAGATTTACTCTGTAGTGTCAAAATGTTTTCCAGCAGCAGCAGCAGATCAAAAGTTATAGCTCATGTGTATCCTGTGAGATTTGTTTTTACTCCTAGAGAAAAATATGGCTAGTGTCATGTGGCAGAGCTTTTCAAATGCACATATTGAAGGCTCAGCTTCAAGGATGAAAAAATGAAGAGTGAGAGCAGAAAGTTGTAGTTTCTTTTGTGACTTTGCATTGCAGATTGTTACTGAATGTCTGATTCAGTATGTGCCTGGTCTTTGCCTCTTTTTCTGTCTTCATATTTCTTCATGTTAAAAATTTTGTGAAATTAGTTTCTGGTGTAAAATTTATACAGAATTGAAATAGTGAAGAAGTCAAACCAGCAGCAGCTGGATACTCCAAGGTTTATTCCTTACTGTTATAAATGATCAGCCAATTTTATCAGTAAAAGGGAATTTATTGAAAAATTGCAATAGAAAAAGTCCGAGAAAGCCACAAACAAAAGAAATCAGTTCTGAGCCTCGGGTCGGAGCTGGGTGAACCAAAATTCAGCCTCTATCACTCCACATCCCCCTCAGTTCACAGAGCCCATCTTTGTGGGGTCCATTTTTATACAGTTTTTCAGCTGGACAGTGAGTTACTTCATTCCTTTCATCTTTTTCTCTTTTCTTAAATATTTATGTAGTCTCTTTTCTTTGCTCAGGTCCACTGTACAGCTTTCTGGGAAGGGATGGGTGCTTGATCAGATTTACGGGAACTGGAAGGTATTGGGATGCACACTCTTGATGATGTCACTCAGATGCATATCAGGTGTTGCTCACTGGGTCATTGTCAGGCCCATCTTAAGAGAAGACCCATCTCCTTTTGGTTCCACCCTTCTTTCTATTGCAAATGGGTCTCTTCCCCTGTTACTGGAAAAGGCAGCACAATTCCTGGACACACTTTTCTTAAGCATGAATGACTTTATACCATATATTACAAAAACCACAAATTATTCCATAACATATATCACACTTACCTATAGCTAGGTGTAAGAAAAGTTTATTTGCTGTATCTCCCAGGTATTTTCTATCTGTAGGACACACTCTGCTGTGTTAGTTCATATTTTCCCTCTGTTCTTACGCTGCAATCTCATTTGTATGTGTAAAAAGCAGACAAGAAACCACAAAAACAGATCTTTCCTGTGACATTGGCATTCCCTAGGAACCCACAAACAGGAAATGTGAGACTTGTCCACTATGAGATTTGCTCATTATAAGGCAGAAAAACAACAGAGATGGGGTGGATGAACAGAAGCTCCCCCCTGCAGCAGGTCACCTCCTGCAGCATCCTCCCCCCTTGCAGGTGGCACACACAGATGTTCTGCCAAAGAAAGAACACCAAGTTAAATGTGTTTATACAAGGATTGTTAATTTTTTCCTTAGGAAAAACTGCAATTCCCTCCTAGTGGTGTCAACTCATCCTGGGGGTTGTCACACAGGGACAGATAAAAGATCCATCCTGCTTTCAGAGTGGTTTGATACTGAGCAAATGTGCCAAGTGCTCCCTCCTTTTTCACAAGAGATACCCTGGTAAAAAGTTCTCTTGGTTCTTAAGGGATGCCCAGTGCTGAAGATACTCTGAAGAAATAAACCTTTTAATGTATGCAGAAAGAGAGGAAGAATTCCTTCATACAGGAAAAGATAACTAATAGCTGAGATTCACCTTTATGTTTCTTTTACAAAGCATTTCAGAGGCTGTGAAAAAGTATTGGACTGGAATAAAACAATTTCATCTCCTATAAAGTTTAAGAAGTTAAGGAATTAACCGTCTAAGCTTGATACAATGATTTTGTCTCTGCAGAAGTGTTTTAGCACCTAGTTCCTAATGAGAAAGGGCAGCCTACTCAAAATAGGTGTTTACACGTTTCTTTTTTTTTTTTTTTTTACATTTGCTTACTTGCTTGTTTCAATTTGAATTTTTACGCAGGGAAAAAAAAAAAACAAAAACAGAACAAAAAAATCCCTGAACCACAAAAAACCCCAACCAACCAAACAAAACCCACAAATAAGAAAACAACAATGAAAACAGAAGCAACGCCTCAAAGCTCTACATAAAAAGTGCAACTGCAGGAGAATCTCTGAGCAGAGAAGAGGAGAAGAGATTTTCACAATGAGAGTGTCCAACCTCCTGGACCAGGGAAAAGCGACACTGTGATATCCCCATCCTTGGGAGGGGTTCAAAATGTGAATGGTGTTACCATAGGCACATTTCAGATCTGATTTCAAAGTTGACTCTAACTTGGAAGATGACCCTTATGGGGCTGAAGCACCCAATTCCAGATGTCCTTCCTGGCCAGAATTGTTCTCTGAGTCCGTGACCCACAGGGCACCGATGACCTCCAGACACTCTCGGCTGTGGAGTCCAGGGACAGCCGATGGCACATGCCCAGGGAAGGATACAAGCACAAGGTTGGACATTGTTTTGTCTCCCCTAACCACCCACTTTACGAAAATTGATGCAAGGACACAGAGCCAAAGATTATATCTTTATAATAAATACCCCTCACTGGATTTTCCAGCCATAAGTCCATCAGACCACTTTAATTTTTAGCTTTCCAGCAGTCCTGAGATACACTCAGGTGTTTCTTTCTGAATTGAGGTACTAGGCTGATGAACTGCATTTCCAGTGCAAGCATGGAGTTGCATTGGGAAGCCTTTCCACCTGTTTCTCTGTCACTCTTGTCCTTCTTGCTCATTTCAGCTCTAAACTACTAAGAATAAGGGTTTATCACACTTTTGTGTGCCTTTAGCATGTCACAGCCATGTGATTGAAACGGCAGGGACAGGAAAATGGTTTCACTGGGGGGAGGCCATGCCCAAGGTCTTTGCATTGATAAACAAAGGGGTGTGAATCTCTGAAGGGTCAGTGACAAGCACTTGTATTGTGCTTCCTCAGATCTTTCAGTATGCAGTCTCATTTATTCTCTGTAGTCACATCCCACAATAGGGCTTTAAAAATCTCAAACAACCATAAGGTCTCATGTATCCAATAAAGCTCTTTATTTTTTCTGATGGGGAGAGACCTTCAATTAAACTCACAGGTCTGGATCAAGCACACTGTAGCAAATTAAACACCCCAGACATTTTGATTAACTCATACTTCTAGAACTAAGGCAAAACAAATATGGATGACACTGAAAAAATGTATCATGCTCAAGTTATTGTAAAGAACAAATGTTTTTTAGTTAACTTAGCAGAATCCATGAATCTGTGTTTTAAAAAATGATTTTGTTTTCAGTAATCGAGACATTTATGTACATTTTAAAAGCAGAAAAAGAAGATAAATGGTTCGACTTACACAATGTGGCCTACAAAATCCGTCTGCAGACGTGTCTAGTTTTGTCTCAGCAAATTTTCACCCTTTGCCTTTCTGATTTTCGAGTTTAAAAATACATAAACCCAGAACTCTGAATTCATGACATACTGCTTCAGTGTTAATGTTTCAGACCTTCTGACTTCTTTATCTGAATTTTGGATAAAGGGTAAGGATGACTGAGTCAGAGCAGCACACCAGTGTCAATCACTGGAGATTCACTATCTTCTTGTGGTGTGAACCACCATATGAGGGCCAGGTGTGTTAGGACTATGGCTGGTACACTTGTCTGCACTGGACATCAGGCAACTTTTAAAAATGACAGTTTGTAAAGTTACAGAGAAGGGATCCTTTTTGTCCTCGGGTCTGAGAGTTTAAAAAAATCCTGGTGAATTTCTCTGTAAATGTGATGATCTGAAGAAATGCAGGAAAGATGAGGTTTCCCAGGCTGCATAATTAGTGAAGTCCAACAGATGAAAAGCCTTCAGCACATCATGCTTCAGGAGCAAAGTCCTGTGCTGCCTCATTTACCAGCAGTGACAAGGGAGGCACATGAGTCAGTTCAGGATGGAGCTCTTCTACTCATCTGAGCAGAGAGCAGGGTCTTTCAAACGTAAAACTTCTAAAAAAGTGCAAATTGGCAATGTTCAGCTAATTTTTAGTTTCTGTTTTAATAAGGATAAAAGAAGAAGAAATAGAGACAGGAGAAATTCAAACCTTTTCTTAATGCCCTTGCATCTTCTTACCTCTCATTCATGGGGTGAAAGACTGTTTAAATGGGCAAAATCAGACTGAAAAATGCAGTTCCTGAAGCCCCCCCCAGAGATTCTGTCTGACCTTGGCTCACCCACGGCTTGCCTGTTATCTTCTCAGCTAATCAAAATGCAGCTAAAGTCGCAGTTTGAGACAGGACATTGCAAATAAACTTATAGTCATTAGAAGAATTTTGTTTAAAAATAATTTCAGCCACTAAAATAAAGAGAATGTTAACAAATTATAAGTACATCTTCCACCCTCAGCATCATTCCTTAATAATTGCATTTCCTAACTGAATGAAGTCAATTTCATAAAATATACTTGGTTTAAATTCAAAATTTTTATCTTGCTTTAATATGCTGTGCCAAAAGCAGTGAGATTACAATGAAAACCTGTTTCACTGCATTGGAACTGTTTATGACTTCATATTTAATTGTTGCTTGTTCCCTCTGCTCATTTAAAAGCAAATATCATCATGTACATGCTTCCTTAGGATTTCTGAACAGTATTTCTGAATCACATCTTTCTTTGTGAGGTGGTTTCTCAGCCACACCTTGTGTGTGCAGATCTGTGACACCTAAGCCTTCCTGTGGCACTTGGGGGACACAGAGAATGGAGGGATCTCCATCAGGGGAAGAAGCCAGGAGTTCAAACCTCTGGTTTGCTGACAAGTTTAGAAGCCTTTGCAAACCTATATTGTGTTCATTCCCCTGAAATCCTGGATGTTATTTTCAATTCAGGATATCCCTTACCCGTTTTCCTTCTCTCCTATTTCCTTAGCTCCTTTCTTTCCCCTTCCTCCCCCATCCCCATCCCATTCTCCTTCTCCTCTTTCCCTTTTCCTTACCCCTTTCCATTTCCTCTTCCTTCCCCTTTCCCTCTCTCCCAGGCCATCCCAAGCCTGCTGGGAGCACTGCCACCACAATTTAGGGTTTATTGGAGGTTTTTAACTACAGTAGGAAGGAATCCTTCCCTTATCCATACAGTTCATTTGGGCAGGTATTTCCAGATGCTCCTCTCCCCTTGCCTTTTTCAGAGGAGAGAGGGAAGGGAGGATCAGAATTACTTCTGTTAAAGTATTTGTACTGAGGACAATCTTTAGAAAACAGGTTTAAAAGCCATTTAAAGCTGAACAACAGCTGTGGTGGGTTACTGTAGTACCCATTAATCCAGCTAATTGTGAGGATGTGGAGATAAACATTGAAATCCTTGGCAAAAGGTAACACAGTCCACAGGAAGCATAAAAAGGTAAACAAAATTTCACTTGTACAGTTGGATTTCCCACATCGCCCCTCAGTTCACTGCATGGCTTATGAAATCTGGACTGCAAGACAGGTAAAGGCTAAGGAATATTTTCCCTGGAAAAAGCACGTTGTACTTGTAGGAGAAATTTCTGTCTGACAGAGGTGATCTGCTGCTCAGATTCATCTGCAATCTGTCATGTAAACAGGACAGTTTTTCAGCTACTGGATTTGAGAGTGGTCTGGGAAGAACCAGGCTGGTGGGAAATGGGATTTGGACAAGGACATTCCCACTGGAAAGTGAACAAAGCTGTCACTGATGAGAAAACTGTGCCCTTGGTATAACCACAGGATAATCTCTGCCAGGGACAAATCACAGAGACATAGGCAGTTACAAACCCTTTAAGTATTGAGGAAAAGTGTGGCAAGAAAAGGATTTGAGGAACAGATAAGGGAAAATTCAGGCTTGAGTCTATGGAAGTCTTTCACCAGTGGGTAGATTTTAAAATGGACTTTGTTTCTAACAGGGTGTGTTCACTCAGTGTGTGCAGATGAACACAACGGTGACAAAAATACCTAAACAGACAATTTAAATATTCTCCTCATTCATCATGGATACAAAGTGGCATTTCCTTGTATTCTATTAATTTTGAACCTTTTCTAGTTGACTAATGCAAAAATGTAACAATAACTGTGTCTATTTAAGTGTACTAAACCTTGTGTAAGGAAGAAATTGCAACTTGCTTTGTTTTCCATATTGAAACTTCTGCCACTTTAACAAAATATTAGGTATGGAACATTTATCTTGCAAAATACAGAATTGGAGAAGATGATGCGCATAGTTAAATTTTGTCTATAAAATGAAAATAAATTTATTTTATTCAGCTCTGACTGGTATTATGATTAAAAGCTAGCCTTTGGGTTTGGATTGTTTACTTTGTACAACATGCCTTGGAGAAAACCTCAAGTATATTATGTCTGTTTTCCTGATGAAACTTTCACTGAATTTGCAGCTGTCTGCTCAGCTGTTCTGTAAAGAGCATTTCTCTCAGGCGGATAAGATTAAAATTATATAGCTATGACATGAGTCAAAATGAACCTGGCCCTCAGAAAGAGTTTGCTGTTAAGACCTGTCAGAAGGCACAATAAGTGTTATTTCATTTTAGTAATAAGATCTTGCAAAATGTGTTGTGTTTTGATAACAGGAAGATGGGATAATACATCATGTCTCAGGGTGCTGAAGAAGGGCAATGAGTCTCCCCTCCACCCCACTGTTTATTCTTGCCTGGTCCAGCCCTAAGCACCTCCCAAAAGCTGCCTTTGTGCAGCTGCTCCTGGCTCAGAGAAATTTGATTTATAGAGGAAATTCCACTGCTCTGCTTTGGAGAGAGACTGCTCATGGGCATCAGCAATGAGGAGGATGAAAAAACATTTTATGCACATGCTCCTCATATGCATTCTGTGAGTTTTTCATTATCTACATGCCTCCCCAAAGGATGTTAATGAATAAAGGAAATGCTGTTTGTATTAACACGGAGGCAAGCACAGAAACTCCCTCTCCTCCCACCAATCCATATATCTATCCTTTCTTTCCCTTCCCAGGCCAAGTTCCCAAATTTCCCACAGCATTATAACTTTACTAATGGGCCCATAAGTCCCAGATAAGCAAAATAAATAAATGAACAGTGGTCTGCTGGATCATTACAGACCAAGAAATTCTGGGTATAATCCAGAGAAGGTGCAAGATTTAAGAAGTTTGTGTAAATATAACTGTGGGAGAAAGTGCACAGGCAAATAGTTCCATTTTAGTCTCATTTCATCATGTTCTTCCTGTTGATTCATTCATTCCTTTCTCCTCACAGTATGAATGTCAGTGTCATGTTAATGCTTTTTCACCACCATTTAGAAAGTCAGTTTGTCAGAGCATGGAAAAATCTGTATTTAAACTTTCAGCTACAGCTGAAAAAATATTCCTTTTTGTAAAGAACTCAAACCCAAGTTTCTCTGAAAGCCAGAAATGGTTTTAATAGACACTAATCAAAAATGTACTTAAAAATTTAAGGTTATGTATAATTAGGAAAACCCTAACAATTTTTTTTCCCTGAAGTTTTTTTGTTTTTTGGTTTTTGGTTTTTGGTGGGTTTTTTTTGTGTGTGGTTTTTTTTTTTTTTTTTTTTTTTTTTTTTTTTTTTTTTTTTTTTTTTTTTTTTTTTTTTTTTCTTTCTCCTTTTATGCTATTTTCTGCAAATGCCTGATTTGGCTCAAAAGAATTTTTCAACCAGACAGTCCTGCAAGAGATCCAGACTGATTCACGTTATTTGACACCTGACCAGACCTTCTGCTTTCCTATGCAAGGCCCATGATATCCGTGGGATTAAATCTAAAATAAAAAGCAGTGGGTCATTCCATGGCTGAAAAGGCAAAGGTGATAAAAGACCACTCACAGCAAGATTAGCCCTGTGATTTCTGAGGCACCAGCAGGAAGTACATTCCCTACATGGTTCTCAAAGTAGCTGTGGCTACCCATGTGTGTTTCTCTTTTCTCTGTTAGAAAAGTGAGCAACTTAAATAAAAAAAAAAAATCATTAGAGATGAGGTTAAAAATTTGCAGGACAGACTGAATTTTTGCAAAATTATTCCATTCAAACACAAGGAGTTGCAATTTATGCTATAAACTAAACTGAGACATTGTGTCTGTCATCATCTCCAGGAAAACAAAATTTGTTATTTCTGCTGTCAACTGTGAAGTTCCTGTATATTCCTTGAGAATCCTGCCAATCTTTAGGAAGTCAGCTGGTTTGGGGCTCTTTAACAAATGGGAGATAAATCAGTACAGGATAGTTCATCTACATCTTGCAGGAAATAATCTAGTTAATGCATCTCCCCTCTATTAAATGCACATAGCAGCAGAGACAACCTTGGGACTCTATATTTTTACTATCTCTTGGAAAGAGAGGATATATAGGAAGCTGCTTTAAATAATATTGTGGAAATGCATTTGTATTTATGCATGAACATACATATTCACCTGTACAGTCATCCTACGCACTGATATTGATACATCCATAATTTTATGTGTTAGAAGAGGCGAGGATAGAAACTGGCACACCAAACAACTCCCCCGGCAACCCTTGAACATGCAGACTATGTCAACACCCTCAGATATTGCTGTAAAATACTGTGGTAAATTTAACACAAAACACCCCTTCACACTTTACTGCAGAGCTCCTCAACCACCCAACAGAAGGAATCACTCAGGGGTTTCTGAAAAAGCTGCTCAAGAGAAACCAGAAGGGACAGTGCAGCAGTGCAAAACATTCCAGGAGATCTATAAAACCCAGTTACATTATTCAGGAAGGCTAGAGGTCCCACAACTGCTAAATGCCACACACTAGTTTCATTAGGGAATTAAGATATTTAGCAAGAAAAACATGAGATGGAAACAGAGGAAACTTGGGTGGATATTGCTATGTTACAGTCATTCTGAGAAACCTCTGCAAATTGCAGAGCTGGTGTACTCCAAAGCTAGCCCATTTATTCAGTCATCTTCTCTGTTACAGAGGATTTCCCAGTTACTCTTGGCAATGGACTTCCTTGTCAGGTCAGGTCTCTCGGGAGAATCCTGTGACTCAAGAAAACCTGCAGCCCCATGAGCATCCAGGGTCTGCAAGGTGAACTAAAGCTTCTCTCACACAGCACGGACCCTGCCTGCCACGAGCCTTTTGGAAGAATTGGAAACTCAGGTTCTCAAGCAATTCAAATTCATTGTCTTGAGCAAATAGATCAATTATTGTGTGTGCAAAGTGAGTCTTAAAGCAATTAAACTAGTTGTCATCTCAAAGGAGAAGTAACAAGAAACATACTTTCTAAGCAATCTCAAATTAAACCAAGAATCCAACCTATCTACGACCGCAGGGAGACACTTTCATCTGCCTTGCTGACTTCTTCCATTGAAAGGACACTGAAGTTTCAGGTACACCTGAACAAATGACATTTGTGTAATATCTCTAATATTTTCAGTAAAAAAACCCCAGATATAATTGTGTATGTCATCCATGACTGTAAGTTCGAGCATTTATCATAAAGAACATCTAGGGCTTTTAATGTGGTGATAATCTTTTTGAAAACAAAGTTTATATCCTCATGAGTACATTTATTGCTGGCTGGGACTATTCCTGGACACAGAAGATAAGTTTGTTATGCCAGCATTTCGTGAGGTCAGCTCCTGGTACAGCTTTAGCCTCTGCTGACAACCAGCTCCCTCTATCATTCCTGGGCATGATATGGCAGGAACAAAACTCAAAGAACATTTGCTCACTGGCAATTTTCTGTAAAAATTTTGTTCTGGAAACAAAGTGAGCTCATGATGATCAGCTGTGGCCTCTGGTGCATGTGTTCATGCTGCCGGGCAAAGATGTTTTAAAATATACTGAAATTTCTAATCTAGACACAACCCTTGATTTCCAGCTCCATGGTAAGGACTGCAGTAATGAAAGAAACAGTGGTATCTATACATGTGTCTGTTCTGCCCCCAAATCCTTTCTGGTTTCATTTATTTACAAAATGTGGTGGGTTTTTTTTGTGGGTTTTTGTTTTTACACAAACACTTCCCAACAAGAACGCTAGCTGGTTTTTTCATACTGCAGAGACTGAGGACAGGGAACCAGCTGGAGGACTCAGAAAGAAAGCACTCCTTGGTGGACCTTTGAGTGTGGACCTTTGTTTTTCAGAGTCTGCCTATGGATACGTGCAGACAGGAAAAATTAAGGTCCCTCTCAATCCGAGGGTTAAAGAATGAGTTACAGAGAGATGATGTACTCAAAAAAATCACTCAAAGACTCTCTGCATATGCCCTCTGCCATGATGCACATGAGAATGAGGTTGTGAGAGTGTTGCAGTGCAATAAATCCTTGTCCCAATTCTTCCTACTCTCCCTGGAAGTATGTGACAGGAATAAAGGCAGAGGGAGAGAAGGGAGAATGTCTCACTAACTCAGGAAAAGGGCAAGTGAGTTATAAGTTCCATTTCATGCAAGGATAATGAATTTTATTAATTTTATTTATTTTAGAAATTAATCACAAGACTCTTATGTACTTTATGTGATCTGCTGTATGTTCATACCATTTCCTGGAAAAAACCCATATTGTTTCAACACAATAGTTGCTGAAATCAAAGGGAAAAAAAACCAAAACAAACCAAAAAATCCTAGTAGAACAATATTTGACTAGAAAATAAAATTTACAGAGAGACAGAGAGATACCAAACCTATTTTCAATAAAAACAAACAAACAAACAACCATTAAAAAATATTAGTTGGGGTTTTTTTTTGTTGTTGTTAAGAAATCTTCCAAGAATTAACACTTGCAATAAAAATTCTCTGTTAACACCCCTCATCTCTCATATGACAAACTGCAAATAGAACTCTAAGCCTTATGTAGCCAACTTCATAAATCACTGTTATGCTGCTCTCCAAGCATCACAGCTAGAAAAACTGTACTGTAAGTGTAAAGAAGATCTTAAGGACATGACAAAGATTCCTGATGTTTTACAGCTACAATTACATTAATTATATGGAGACCTTATTGCAGCCTTTCTTATTAGAGAGGACTTACAATAAATATGGAAAGAGGAAGGGATTGTCACCTTTGCATATAAGCTTTACAAACTTGAACAGGATGTTGTTTTTCACTCTCATATTTATTTCCTTCATTGTGAACTCACATGCATCCATGTGATATTACACAAAAATGTACCAAAAATTAAACAAAAGGTTTCTCCAAACCCTGTAGGTTTCCAACATAGTAAAAAGACCAAACCCCAAACCCCCAAAACAAATTTAGACAAACAAATAAAACACAGAATGATTTCTGCCTCCAGAAATTGAAACACAGGGCACTGAGTGGTGAGATTAGAGATCTGACTTTTGGTTTACCTCTGAGAATGTTACTAACAAGCCTCTGAAAAAGCTGCGTGTGCATGTGACAGACTGTTACAGGAGCTGGTGTTATGTAAAAGCTCCAATGCATCAGATTTTTTGGGCAAAAAAAAAAGACACAAGCACTTTCATCATTATTCAAAGGACAGTAGGTACAGGTGGGATCAGAATAAATTGATGAGATGAAGGGTACAAGTAGTGTACATACTTACAAAGTGACACAGAAAAAAGTGTAACAGCTTGCTGAAGTGCAGTCTTAGAATTACAACACATGTTTTCAGAAGCCCTCTGAGAGTTTTTTTTGGCATTACAAACAAGGAGTTTTAAGGAGACATTGGATGTGGCTGGGTTTTTTTCCTCTCAGAGAGGCATCAGAAATTTCATGCCTGGATACACAGAAGGGCTTCTCTGGAGGCAAAGGAGGCTTTACAGCCACAGACTGACAGGTTAAATAGCGTGAGCTCTAGACCAGGTGGGAGATATGCCACACAGGGTCTTTGGAAGCTCCAGCATTTATGTCTTTCATGAGATAACAAAGAATTGGTGGAAAGTGAGACAAAAGTGGTAAAACACAAAGGTAATAGGCAAGGAAAATCTCTTAACAGTGACAGACCAATCAGATATGGATAGTTCACTCCTGTATTTCTTGTGGCTATTAAATATATCATAGTTATTAACCAGGAAGCTCAAGTGACAACCTTAGAAAACTCTGGCTTTGTGGAGAGAGCTCCCTTTTAGAGGGCAGAATGTGAAAAACTTGTGTCAAAAAGATCACTTCAGAAGAAAATCCTTAAAATACTCCAGGAGAGCTTTGCTTATGCCATTTCTGCAGGAAAACCTGCATGGCAGCCTGGTTACAAGTGTATTAATTGCTCTTTCCTCTAATGAACTGCTGCTTCTGTAAGATTCTCCTTAAGGGAAAGGCAAGGAATGGGTTGATCCCAGGTGATCAAACAGCTTTGGAATAACAGTCTTGAAGGCTCTTTGAGGTAATTAATTGTGGTTAGTTTTGTAATGAGACTAATGATTAGTGAAAAGACATAATGGGCAATAAAATACACTGAAGCACCAGACTATAACTACCACTAACAATTGAAGACATATACTGAAACTAGTGGGAAAATACATCAAATTTAAAGCTGAGAAGGCACCAAAATAACAGAACACAGACCTATATTTTCCACTCCTTTTATAATTTTTGTCTAACAGATGATGAAACTAACTTGAAGAAAAAGTGCATCACTAAAACTTCTCTCACAACACGTTAAATAAAAGTCAATACAACTTCTCTCACAACATTGCTCCTTAAAAGACAGTTGAAGTCGGGATTTTCCAGGATCTGGGGTTTTGCTTCCTCTGCCCAGGTTGTCCTTTCCTGGACCCTTTTCCATTACCTCCATCTCTCACAGAGAATCCCTGATCCCTGCTGATACCTGCAGTAGGATTTCCAATACCATTTTTTTTAATCACAAGGAGAAGAGTTCTGTGTCACTCTAGCAGATATTTTGATCCAACTACACTGAATTTGCAGCATGCCTCCAGTGCAGGCAACAACACCAGTATTTTCACAACAGTAAAATAAGTAAGCACAGAGCCACAGTGGGTTTAGGAACAAATCACCACCTCTACTAAGGAAAAGCTAAAATATCCGTGACTTACAAATCAGACCAAACTCCTGGAACAATCTATTTCTATATCAGAAATTGTGTCCCATCCGCTGCTACAAAAGGGACTAAATATGAGAAGGCAGAGCAAGGCAGAGCTGGGAGATCCCTGCTTTCCTAGGGTGACTTTATGATTCTTGTATCCCCAATTGTCCATTCTGTTTGTGCTGTATATTGAGTTCTGTACCTTTAAGACTGATTCTGAGTGTGAACCAGAGAAAGAAAATGCGTGGAGTTTGTTTTGAGAAACAACCTGACTCCTACACATTCTCTTGTCTGGACTCCTGTTCGGAGACACGGACAGCAGTGGGTCAGAGATCTTTTTGCTTTTAGTTAGTTTTAGGTAGCTGAGGCAGAAAAGTTCCCTGGACTTTTTTTTTTTTTTTTTTTTTTTTCTCTTTTCTTCTTGGGACTGTTTAAATCTACCCTGGATTGAAAAACCCAGAGAAACATCGAAGGCTCGCAGCTGCGGCCCACCGGGCCTGGACCTCCTGGACCTCCCTGACAACAGACTGAGTGAGCTGAGCTGCACCCACGGCAAGGACTGTCTGTTTGCCATCTCTCTTCGGAGCAGCGAGAGGTTTTATTGCTTCACTGTTCATTTTATATTTTCATAGCATCCATTCTTTGTGCTTGTAGGTATTTTGTTTGTTAATTAAATAGTTTAATAGTTTTTTCCCCTTTTCTCTGAGGAAGCTTTTTTTTTTTTTTTCCTGGACTGGCTGAGGGGAGGGGCTGTTTAGGTTTGCTTTCCAAAGGAACCCTCTTCAGAGGTTTCCTCCCAAATTTACCCTAAACCAAGACACCTGCTGTTACTAATACCAGATAGAAATAAGGCAAAATTAAATCTGTGACCACCTCATTTACACCTCCAAAATCTATCCTGGGAAGGAAAGCTCCTAGGCTTGTTATAGGAAAGATTTTGTAGGCACACAGTACACTGAATTTGCTATTTGCATGGAAACTGTGTCTCACCCTGAAAGACCTGGTTACCAGCCTGTAATTCACTGGTTTCCTCTTCCCTGTTTTCCTTGGCCACATGACACCTTTCAGTAAATTATGATTAATGACAGCAGTGACTGGCATAACCCCCCAAAAAATAAATTTGGGTAGTTATGATGTTCATGAAGAAGATGGAGAGTTTCCTTTGTAAGACCCCAATCCTTTCAATAGTTGTGTAAGACCAAAGAGAGTAAGATGGATGAATACTGATGATATTCTGTAAAATAATAATTGAGACCATCAAGACAACCTTAGGGAGAAATGTATTTTCTGTTACCCTCTGACACTTGCTTACACTGAGTATATTTCAGTGTTTCATTTGGCTGCCCTGCCTTTAAGGGAAAATGAAAAGCCTGGCTTGAGGGATTCTTAAAGGAATTGCATGGGTTTTTTGCTACTCAGTAACTAACTCATATCAACTCTGAAAAAAAAATAAAATCTGCACATAATAACTAACTCCATGAAATTATTTTGCCTCTCCTGGGAAATGAGCTACCACAAATTTATGGGCTTTTTATGCATATGTTAGCAACAGCAGCATTCACTGAGTGACTGCTTCACATCATTGTTATTGCAGAGCCAGGAAAGTGTCTGCAAATTCCCAATTCCTGCACCCATGTTGGTCAACCTTGATTGGGCAAACAGCAGCCTCTTTTTGTGTGTTCCATAGATCTGTTTTAGCACAACATTTGATACAGTTTATAACTGCTTTTTCATGTATATTTTTTAAAAAATGCATCTAATCCTTTCTTCCTAGGAAGACCAATCAGTGCCTTTGCCTGCTCACTGCCATGAAAAAACTTTTAGGAAGTATGAATACAAGGGCAGCAAATTAATTTTAGAATTTCACTTCTAATGGCAGCTTCTATTAGTTTTAGGGACTTTCCTAATTTCTACCCCAGAATGACAGCAAGAATTATGACTCAGTGTCTCTTTGGCAACCCACAGAATAAAGCAGAGGTACCTCTGCTGCTGCTGAGAAAGAAGTTAACAGCACACACCAGCTGCCAGACACATGCAACTCTGAACCACTGCCACTTCTCATAACTGTCCCCTGCTTACCCTCATTTTCTTGTTCTTGTTGCTTCTACCTTACATTATTTTCTCACTGCTTCCCAGTCCCTTGCACTTTAGCTGTTGTGCCATTGAACTCCACTGACTGCTTCTTATGCTCAGTTGCCAAGAAACTGCATTCTTTAATGCTAAAACTGGTGTGTTGTCCCTCTTGTTTTCTTCACATAATTACCAACAGCCACCTGTTCCTGCCTTGATAAAATATTTTTCATGGAAAATCATCTTTGCAAGAGGGTTTGCAGTTCTTTGGAACATTTGAGAAAAGAATGGGAAGCAGATTTAGGCAGCAACATGGAAATTGGTCAGGTGGGACAGAAGGAGTTGAAATCCTCTTCCATGTATTTATGTCAAATCTCTAAATATTGTAAGTTTGCTTAGCTGCTGATGAATGGGATTTCCAAATTTTTAACTCCCACATTCTCTTCTTTCACTCCCTCAGCATTTCTGCAACTCATTTCCCCTCTGACTCACTTTGCTAATTGTCCTTGGTGATGCTTTTGGCTCCAGTGAGGTTTTATTAAAAGACTTCAGCATAAATTTCACTGCCACACAATGAAAATAAGATAATATTTTTTCTAAATTGCTTCTCTGTCTGTTATCTGTCACCAAGATGATACTTCAGCTTCTCTTTTCAGCCACCATCAAACTTCAGCTTAATGCTACATTGCCTAAAGAGACCCATGACAGTGGAGAGAAAAATGATCCAAGTTATTAAGGAAGATAAAAGAGTGATATGAGTCCTGTTCAGGCACTGGTACTCTGCAAACTCAATTTGATATAAATAAAACAGAAATAATCTTTTTTTTCATGTCACATACTGTCACAGGCAGATAGTATGTGCAGAGACACAAGGATATGGAAATGGAATGTTCATGGTCCACGCTGTTTGACTTTACAAATTTTAGATGTCTGATGTGCTGGTGTTCCCTAGTAACATAAACAAAGCAAAATTCTTTAAAAGACAACTAGAAATTATAGGACAATCTTATCCTAGAGCTTTCTTCTTGATGTCATAGGAAGCCTTTAAGCCACATTTAAATTGCTCTGCCCATCCCAGTGGAATACAGCAGCACCCCATACTGTTTACAGAGGAAGAACAAAATCTTCCCTGTTTTAAGGAGAATTCACTGCTTTTATTGGGTAACTTCCATGCTGCAAACAAGTGCATCTGATACAAAAAAACCACACAGCCACAGCCCATGCATTTCCACTGTTTCAGCTGTATGGTTTCCCTGTTCCTACTCTCAGCATCCCTGACAAATTAGCTGCAGCAGCCCTCTGTGCTTTTCACAAATAAAAGTAAAGTACCCTATAAGAAATGAAACATAGATATCCAATACATCCTCTGTTTCCAGAAGAAACAAAAGAAAAACTCTTCCAGGATGGAAAAATGAACATTGCTTTAGTCTGTGTTTCCCTGCTGCCTAGCCAAAAGCTAAATAAAGTAGTAAAAATATATAGTACATGTGCTAATCTTTTTTCTTTTCTCCTCTCCTCTTTTTCCCCATTCTGTCCAGTATTGAATTCCAAAGATGGACAGCAAGTCCAAGAAAAATATTTTTTTCCCTTTATCTTTTATTTCTGGGCAGCAACTTTCTTGCTGTGCCTGCAGTTCTCAACAACGACAGACTATCATTTAATATGGGACATAAACCTCCATCAAAACACAGGAACAGAAACAGCTGTTATGTGTATTGATTCAGTGAAACAGGATATTTGTGCTTAAAAAAAAAAAGGTTACTCACCATTCTCTGAGAGAATGAAATGCTTAAGATGCCATTTTCACAGGGAACGGAGGTTTACCAATAAATATGACTGAATTTGTAACAGAAAATTTGTTCTATATTTGTTCCAAATTTGTTCTAGAAGTGAGAAGTGAGGGCAAGGGCAAGCTGGAATTACCCATAACCACGATGATAATTTGCTGCAAGGATGTGGGACATATCTGTATTTGCATTGCAAGAAAGATACCTTTTCTTCAAATTAAAAAAAAAAAATCAGACACTGCAGAAGTACATGTGACAAGAAGGGGAGAATTCGATTCCAGCTGTTACAGGGAACAGCAGCATGTCAGATTTTCTGGGAATTTTGCTTTTTGTCAGTAAAGTATAGCTACAATAAACCATGGTACAAATAGTGAAAAAGTACTCCCAAATTTATAATTAAATAAAAATTGCCCTTTCTGTATGTAATTTTTTAAGAGCTAGTGGAAGAAGAGCTGTAACATGGTTTGTTAGGGACATGGTAGTAGGGGTAAGCAGCAAGCACACAAGAGCCCTTGTAATAGAAACCCACTTATCTTGTAAGTGAGATAACTGGGAGGAGGCAGCACTGAGTGGTCACCTTGGGAAATCAGTAGGTTTATTACAAATAGAGGAGTGCATTTAAAATTAAACAGCAGACATCAGTGCCACAAAAGCAGTAATACTGGGGTTTTTTCTGCTTGAATCTCAGTGGGCATCACTAATGGTTTCCATCAGAAGAATTATCCTTCTCCATTAAATGTTATTTAGCAAAGACTACTGCATATTGAAGCCTTTGAACCAAAGGTCTCTCCTAACATGCAAGATGGAGAACTGTGCTTCAAGTGCTGCCTGCCCCAGATGGTGAGAGTCAAGCGCATAGCAAATCACCCTCTGCAGAAGAGGCAAGAAAGGCTACTGTGGCATGCTCCTCCTGTTGCTGTGCTATGCAGCACAACATTTCTTATATTTATGGCTTCAGCTGTTTCGGGGTTTTTCCTAATATTTCAGCTGAGATCTTAGAATAGGCTGATTTACATCTCTGTGAGTCTGTGTATCAGGCTGCTTTTCCTTACATCTGGCAGTTTGCCTATTACTGTGAGTTAGATCAGAAGTTCTGCAGTGATGTATTTTTTACTGAGAGTGGTTTGAGACAAACCACTCAATCTGCTCCTTCGTCTTCTTGTGGACAAAGCAGACACAACAGGTTTGGTGCTGTCCAGCACCAAATTAAAATTCAAACAAACAAGAAAAAAAAAACAAACCCAAAACAAAACACCAACAAAAAAGGAATTTCTAGTTAGGAATCACAATGAAAATTTACAGCTGTTTCTCTCTCACAGACACTGAAACCCGTTTACTGTGTTCTCCAACATAACAAATGCATCAGACTATAGACTTTTTTTTTTCTTTTTTCTTTTTCTTTTTTTACAACAAGCATTCTGATGATAAGGGTTAAAAACATTCTGATGATTAAGCTTTTTAATATTTAGCAGTATCCCAGCTCTATAATTCAGCATGCGTAGAACACACTTGATTTTCAGGAGCTGCAGGCTGGTCTGTGCTCTGCTTTTCTTCTTTTTATTTATTTTTTTTTTAAGAGAATAAGATGCAGTGAAAACATAAGGACTGTGCTTATGAACATTTAATAATGATTTAGGAATTAAAGGCAATTTAGCTCAAGGTATTTTTAAGTTCTCATTAAAAGATCTGTGACTTGTACTTGAAACATCAACCTCATAGATATTCTGTAAAGTAATTTAATATTCATGTCCTGTGAGTTGAGGCAAACCTCCAGAGTTAAGGACTGCTCAAGATCTAATTCTTTTGTGGGCAATATTCTCATCTATTAAAGGAATTTGAAATTAATTGCTTAATTTAAAAACTACAACAAAATCCAATAGACCTTTCTAGTTAAATTAAGACCTTTCAAGAAGACTTGATTAATGGTACAGTGCATTAATTAATTTAAAAACTATTATCTTCGCATTTTTAAAAAAGACCCTTAAATATGCTTGGTCTTCTACCATTAAGAATATTTGCAGGAAATCTAAAAAACTGTAGGGTTTTCTATGTATAAATGGACAGAAAAGATGTGAGAGAAGTTTTTCGATATCTTCATCAAAGTTCTTCTGCCTTGTATCTCAGTTCCTCGACTATCACATGAGGAAAAGAAATTATGTCTTTGTAATGCATTTGAATTGCTTTATTTCTCTATCACTTCAGGCAATAAAAAGCACTTAGATCAACATGAAGTCTCTAATAGAACGTTTAAGTGTGAGGAGCTCTATGCCATTTAGCTATAAACATGAATACAGCTTTAACAAAAATCTCAGGAGGCTTGGTAAAGGCAATTTCTATAGGCTTCCTTCTTTATTTGAACAGAGTTTTAAATTTCTTCTTAGTCTGTGAAGGTCCAACTTCCACTCCTGCCAGATCCCACAAGGGCTGTGAGAAGCACCCCAGTACCAAGACAGGGCTGATTAATGGGTTTCTTCTCAGGCTGAATCCTGAATCCCTGAATTAAGGGATTGAGGTACTAAGTGCTAGAAAGTGCTGCTGTTCAATTAACTTGTGCCCAGGTTGCCTCCTACCTTGCTTCTGCTGGATCTTGCAGTCAGACTGCACTTCTGGGTAACCTCTGCTCAGCAAAGCTTTTGGCTGCTCTCTTCACAAAGGAATTTGGGGCATCTCCTTGCAGCCTAAGAGTCTCCCTGGAGAGACAAAGACTGGCAGATCTGCCAGCACAGCCACCCACAACCTGAACAGGCAAAGAACCTACAGGAACATTTAATTTCATCCTAAAACGGGTACCTCATCTGCTCCTGTGAGTCATCTCACACCCTATTGACTGACTTGATGTGAAAAATGAGGTTCACTTTTAAGACATAGGTTTAATAAAAAAATTAAGACAATTAGGAGACAAAAAAATTAAGCAAAGGATTAGTGGCCGGGTGGCTTGGCATGTAACCAAGAGCACAATTTGCTATTTCAGAGGCCTTCTTTAAATACCCTTTATAACACTTTTCCACAAACTAGTTTCCATATTCTGGGAACTGTTTAGCATGGACCTGCCTTTTTAGAGCATGCATGTTTCTTGGCTGGATCTTATCTCTTCCATTTTAGGCCTTGGTCCATGCTTTCTACAGATGGTCAGTGTTGATAGCTGGCATGTCAGTAGCAGGGTCCTCATCATATGTTCGCTGGATGTTACCCCAACCAAACAGGTTATCCAATTACAAGCATAACCATATATCAGCTATCCCACTACCATATCTAAGCTTTGCTGATAGCAGAAATAAAAAACACATCTTTACAGCCATGTTATTCACCTTAATATTTGCGAAAAGCCAGCTTTATAATATGCATTTATAACACCACCAACCACATGGGATTCAAAGGTGCCACTCACATGGACACCTCGGTGGAGGGATTTGTGATCCACTGAGTGAAAATCCTGCTTGGAATGAGCCAGTTTGTCTCTGCTTCACAGAGACTCCCAGAAAGGAAGGTTCTGATCTTACCAGCTGAGTTTTAATATTTCTCTTTATTCCATCTACCAGAAGGATGTATAAATTTTTCTTGCCAAAGATTTCAGCAGAGTACCCCTACCACAGGAACTATCCTGAATTAGCCTGAGTCCATTTTCCTGAAATATCTAAAAAAAATTCCCCAAGGAGTATTGGGAGAAAAAATAATAATGTAAGAAGAAGGACTGTGATTTTTGGTTTTATTTTTCACCCTTTCATGCAAACTGCATTTAGCTGAAAATACCTTGTAGTTTTGGCTTTCCTCATTAAGTGGTGCTTGATTTGCTACCACCTCAACACCTGGGCAGGTCATTCTTGTGTTTATTGTCATAGAGTTTCTCACAAGTAACATTTTCCTCGTCTTCCCCATTCTGTATGCAGAAAATGAGGACTAATAACCATTTGCCTTCAGGCATGTGCCCTCATTGCTGGACTGCGGTTCTGCTGTAATTTCCTAAAGCAAATCAATAAACAGTTGCTGACAGTGGGGAATTCTATAAAGTGTGAAGTCAACCAAAATTATTATTTCCAGTTCATGGCATTACCCCATTTTCTTTTGAATTTTTTTTTTTTTTTTTTTTTTTTTTTTTTTCAATGTTATATTTATTTCATTATATTATTTTCATTCTCTTTCATTCTACATGGTAAATTTGGTAAATAATATTCTAATAGAAGTGAAAAACATGGCCCTGGGTGAGCTGTGGCTGCCTGAAGCCAGAGCCACCACCTTTGCCCAGGAGCCACCAGGGCCAAGCTCACGCTTTGGGGCTGAGTTCTGGGAGGCCTAGGGATCATTCGACGGCTCCAAAACGGCAGAATTTTGGGTGAGTCCCCATGCTGGCTGCCACAGAGCCCCAGGCAGTGCTGGCATGTGGGGTCCCCCTGTGGTGGGGGTTGGTGTGCCCGGGTGCATTGTCCGCCTGGAGCCACGTGGAGATCGCAAGTACTGGCGGGTATGGGGCTTGGGAGAGCAGAGATACCTGAGCTGGGGGACACTTGGCAGCCCCTGGGAAGGTATCTGGATTGGGGGGGGGGGGGGAAGGCTCAGGACTCTTAAATGTGGCCCCAAAGAGGGGGGAACTCTGGCAGCCTGGAGATATAGGGAGCATGGACGAGGGGGACCCATGGGTACC
Organism: Cettia cetti; assembly: GCA_013401135.1. Classification (NCBI taxonomy): domain Eukaryota; kingdom Metazoa; phylum Chordata; class Aves; order Passeriformes; family Sylviidae; genus Cettia; species Cettia cetti. The sequence continues at coordinate 22,256 of VZUI01054237.1, forward strand.
CCAGAGCCCTAAAACAGGGACTCCGACAGGCGAGATCCCTGGAGCCCCTCTGACACCAAACTGGGGAGCCGGGGGAAGGGGAACCTCTGGATTCCCAGGACCCCCTTCAGCTCAGAGAGGGGGGACCCCATGAACCCCAAAGTGGAGAGAACAGAGTGGGGGACTCCTGGGTGGGAGTTTTTTCTGAACCTTGGTGTTTTGGAGGTTTTTATGGACACCAGGTGCCTAGTAACTTCTACAGATGGATTTGGGCAGAAGGAACTCCCAACCCAATATACTCTCATCATGCTTTTCCCCAAAAGAGGATTTCCCCTTCCCAAACCTTGCCTGGATGAAGGAGCAGGCTGCAAGGAAGAGGAAGATGCCTCAGGACACCCAGGCAGGTGAGGAGGAAGTCACTGCCCCTTTCCCCTTCTCTCCTCCATCTCCCAGCCCAGCATCACGCCCAGCTGCAGGACAACCCCATTGCCAACATTGTCGTTCTGGGGATGGACTGGGGGGGAATCTCCTTCCCCTGACAGATTGGGGGGATCTCCTTTTTCTGACGTGGAGGCAAATCTCATACTCTTCTTCTGCTTCCTCCCCCTGACAAGGAGCAGAGGATGGAGACCAGGGAGGACAAATCGCTGTGGCAGAACCTTGTGGAAGAGGCTGTTTTGAGCAGTTCCATGGTGCAGGAATCCAATGGGGAGGTACAACTAAACCACAAATTTGGGAATGTGATTAAAGGTGTGAAATTGTTATTAAATGAACTGGCAAATTCCATAAGTTCATGACTAAGTATTACAGATGGATCAAAAGAAGATCAAAAGAAAAATTTCTTTATTTATCATCACCATATCATCAAAAGATGTTTAAGTCATGGGTTTCCAATGTATTTTTTTAATTACATTTAGCATCATGCTTTAGGGGAAAATAAAAATAGTCATGTTTCAAATTTAGGTAAAGTATGCTTTTGAAACTAAACATTTCAGTACTATTTCTTTTGTTTTTAAACTAGTACTGTAACTCGGAAATATTGCTATTTCACAGCTCTTATGTCCTAGAGTTTTAGTCTAATAGAGGTAATTTTAATTTGAGACTGTAAGACCATTAGCTATTACAGTTTGTTGGTTTGGGTTTTTGTTGAATACATTTCTAATAAAGCCTCTTTTCTTTGCAACATCTTGTTGTTATCCTGACACTTCCTACTATGTCCCCTCCTGCAAATGCACAAACACATGCACAGATGTACAGCAATCCAAAATTGAAACTCCAGTTAAGGAATTATGGACTTTGGGGCAGGATGTGGAACCACTACAATATAGCCCTCTAGACATAAATATGAACAAGTGTTGTAAACTTCATGTCAACAGACATGTGACTCTTAGGCAAGAATGATCTTTATATTGAATTTTCTAGAATATATGGAGCAATTACTTTAGCTTGAGAAGTAACTATGCAGGATGTTCTGATAGGCTTAAAGTAAGAAGAGGAAGGTTTTGCCTTGATCCACAATTGCAGAAAGAAATTTATTTCTAAATATACCTGAAAGTGAGATTAAAAACACAAATGAGGTTACATGTTGGGAACCCAAAATGATAATACAACTTTCTTTTTCATGAAAGACGAAAGAAATAGAAAATTAGGGAAATGCCAAGAATAAATATGAGAAGCACACGAAAGGGGTTACTACCACAATGGATCCAGCTCTGGCTTCTCTGTCAGGTGTGACCCCAGGCAGCCAGACCAGCAAGGTGGGGCAGGAGAAGCCTTGTAGGAGCAGCCAGGACAGCAAAGGACAGCAAAGGACAGCAATGACAACAAAGACTTCCAACACTTTGTAGACACTGTGCCATGTTGGGCACTTGTTTATTTAGGGTTGTTTTGCTTTAGGAGATTTGGTAGCAATGGTATGTACACCACATGGACCCTCAAACCAATGGCACATCCAACACATCCCTCATGAACTCCCTCATGATCTCTTCTCCCTTGAGGAGTCCCTGAGGTCCATTATGTATACAGCTCTGCTAGAGAGCTGAACAAACTACCCACAGCTGGTGAAAAATGCTGTAAACACCATCAGCACCAGCTCCCTTGGAACAGGAGAAACAACTGTAGCTGATGCTGAGTCAGTGCAACTTGCAGATGGGTGGTTTGGCAACAGAGCCTTGACTTGACACTGTGCAAGAGACATTCCCTTGTCTGACAAAACTCTGCATAACAGCTTGTGCCTGGAAAATCAGTTCAAATGAAAAAAGGATTTTTGGTTCTCTGTGTTTACTTGTGTGTGTTTGGTTTTGTTTTGTTTGCTTTTTGCTCCCACTGCTGACACTGAGCTGCTGTGGCTGAGGCTGAGACATCCTTCCTACCCTGTCAGCAGCAGACCCTGCCCAGAATCTGACTATAAAATATGAGAAAAGCAGCTGGGAACAGCAATGCATGGAATCCTACAGCTCAGGAGCTCTCATGTTAGAGCCCTGACTCTGCCTTGTGCTTGTCAACACCACCTTTTCTGTACACAAAAAAAGTGATTTTTTTTCTTTCTCTTTTTTTGCTTCAGAGCTCTTGAGAAGTAAATGTTCTGCTGAGACTTCCATGAACACAGCTGTTAAGTTCATTCCTGGGAAACAGAAATTAAGGCCAGGGTAGCAGATCAGCTAGGAGATGGTCACTCCCTGCAAAGGGCATGTTTATGATGTAGGAACACCATATTCCAGGTTGGCCATGAAGGGTAAAGAAAAGGAGGTTTAACAAAAAAACCCAAAACAATGAAAAACCTAACCAATCAACCAATTTAAAATTTTTTACTTGTTTTTAGATAACTTTTGATAGATCATTTCATAAATACACAGTCAATGACACACTAATGTGTGAACTGTGCCTGGGTCCTTTTACCTGTTTGTCCTTAGATTTTATCATGTGAATGTACAACATTGAATACTTCTATTCAGGACTGAATCTTGCAGATATTGACAAAGGAAACTTTTATAGAGGCAGCAGTAAAGTCACACATATATTTTAAAAATATAGTTCTTAGAACAACCCAAGCACACCCAACACTTTCCAGTAGTACAAGATGACCTCTACCTGGCAATAGCCTCTTCCGTCTCAGGGTGCCCCTTCCTGAAGCCTTTCTTTAGCATAGTGGTCCAGTCAGTACTCAATGAGTTAACTGCTGAATGGAACCAGACTCCAAATCACATAGAATTGGTGCTATAATAAACGGATTGCGCAATGTTGGCTCTCGCGAATGATAAATCTATTTTATATGGTTAAAAGAAGCTAAGATCTCATGGATTTTTTGTATAAGTCTTGTAATGTTGAAAATTGTTCTCTGACCATTGGGGAAGTTGAAGCAAGAAGGACTGCACAGACTCCAAGAGGTGATACAAAGTAGGAGCTGGGACGGAGAAGTGACATGTGCAGGAGTGTGGGGAGGGTTGCCTTACAGGCGGTTGGTTTGTCAATACCATGTACAAATATTGTTACTGGTGTGAGCAGTGTGCCTCTGGCCATGCCTTTGGCTGTGCCTAAGCACCCTTTTACCTTATTTTGTCCCTTGTTGTAGGTTAATAAACTTTTTTAAATTTCAAGAAGTGAGGGTCGTTTCTTACAGGTGCAAATAAAGGCAAGGCCTGAGCTGCCCCTTTTCCTCACCATCTTAGGCTGCAATGCAAGATGCAACCAAAAGTATGTATTCTATTACCATCCACTGAAACCAGGTGAGGCAGGGTTCTTTATCTCTTCCGTGACCCATCCACCCTCCGGGGGATATCTTCTGTTAATGGGCCATTGAGTCTCACTGCATGACTGATAAAATTACATCATCCCAATGTGAGATGCTCCACCCAGGGAGAGGAGCCAAGCACTCCTATTTGGATAAAAATCAGAGATTTAGAACACCAGAGCAGCCTGTTTCCACTGGATTCCCAGAGGAAAACCGGACCCATTTGCATCACCATTAAACCTTCAGAGGAAAACTACATCCTTCTACAGGGATCATTGCTTCAACAGAACCACATCTGTCACTCCAGAAAGACTGCAGCCACCATTTAATTAGACTGCTACCAACATCCTGACCAGCAGGGTATCAAGTTGTATTTTAACTCTATCAGTGGGGTTTTTTTTTTAGTTTGCCTGTTTTTTGTACTACTGTGTTTTTAATTTTTGTAGTAAAGGACTGTTATCCCTATTTCCATATCTTTGCCTGAGAGCCTCTTAATTTCAAAATTATAATAATTCAGAGGGAAGTGGGTTACATTTTCCATTTCAAGGGAGGCCACTGCCTTCCTTAGCAGACATCTGTCTTTCAAACCAAGACACTCACATACATGCACCCAGAATGTTCCAAGTCAAAAATAATTTCAGTCTCTTACACTCGCACACATCTGACCAGTCTCACTCTTGACTCCTCTGGAAGCATTACCCCAGAGCTCTTCCATCGTCATGAATGAGGCTGCTCTTCCTGCAGCCCAGGAAACGGTTCCTTGGTCCTTGGCTGAGAAAGGGGGATCAGGAGTCAGGGAGAAACACCACTCTTGAGACAGGAGAGAAAGCAGAGTCCAGAGTTTCTCTAAAATAGAAGTTTATTTCCTTCTAAACCTGGGCTGTCTGCGCTGCCGTTTGTGGCGCCGGCGACTCCTCCTGATATGGAGCTCCAGGGCATCCTGAAGGCCAGGGTCTCTCCTCATACGGAAGCACTGGAGCCTCCGAGGTGAGCGGCTCCTCCTGCGGATGAGTGGGGAGGGGCTGTGAACAAGTGGGGTAGGGCTGCAGCCCTGGGGACTGCGATCTGCCACTGTCTCCTCCTCCTGCTTCTGCTCCTGCGCTGTGGGCACAGACATGGCTGAGGGCTGGTTGAGAGATGTAGTGGGGCTGGCCGCCCAATCGTCATCCGAAATGGGGTTGGCTGCCCCCTCCCTGTCCACAGCAGAGCTGGCCACCCCCTCCCCGTCTGCAGTGAGATTGGCTGCCTCACTCAGCCCGGCCACAGCGGGAGCAGCCGCTCCCTGCCCAGCTGCAGCAGGGCCAGCTGGGCTGCTGCTCACTGCAGCCTTTGCCTGATGCTGCTGGCCCCGCCGCACTCCTGCCTCTGGCGCAGCCGGGCCCACATGGGAACCAATCCACTTAAAAGTCCTGCCCCCACCCTGAACAGGAAACCCACCATGGGCACAGGCTGAGTGAGATTTGTGGCATCTGCAGAACTGGGATCTGGCGCTGTCTGGTTGGTGGCCTCAGGCAAAGCTCCCGCATGTGAGTCCGTGGCCGAGGCTGCTTGGCACAGTGAGCAGCAGGAGCAGCTCTCCACAAGCCCAAACGGGGCTTGTGCTTGCCGCAATATAAACACTGTGGGTCTTGAGGTCACAATGCCTCCCCTGGTGACATCAGAGTCATTCAGTGCGGTCATCCCATTGTGCCAACATTGTGACCTCCATGCTCATCTCCAATCTGTGAGTTACAAGGAATTACATTATTCCTTCCTCTCTCTCTTTGCCCTGCAGTACGGGGCACACTACACAGACCAAAAGAGATACAAAAGACTGAGAAGTCTCCACCTGCCTGACCAAAAAGCTGGGCAATGTTGACACTGAGAACAATTTTCCTGATGAGAAGTCTGCACAACAGATGCACAATATTCCTGCAGTCTGTTGGCTTCTTTACTTGGCGATTCTGTGAAATCACTACCACATGCAATAACACTGAATCACTCACTCAGAACATTTTGTGTGAATAGTCTTGGAACCAATACTATTAGTCAAATGCTGGATTTTCAAAGTTGAACTGAATAATGTAATAAATGGTATGGAATAATCCAAGGTTTTTATAGGTATGTGGTATAAAATCATTCATGTTTGAGAAAAATGTGTCTGGGAACTGTGCTGCCTTTGTCAGCAGCCAGAGATAAGACCTATTTGCAACCAAAAAGAGGATGGCATCAGGAGGAGATTGGCCTCCTCAGAAGATGGGACGGTCAACAACTTGGTGATAGTCACCTGATATGCATCTGGGCAACATCAATGTGCATCCCAATACCAGGTTCCTGTAAATTTGATCAAGCAATCATCCTCTCCTGGAAAGCTGTTCAGTGGAGAAACAGCAGAAAAAGAAAACTCCATAAATATTCAAGAAAAGAGAAAAAGACAAAGGAGGATGGAGCAACTCACCATCCCAACAGAAAACAGTATAAAAACAGACCCTGCAAAAACGGACTTTGTGAACAGGGCAGGTTCAGTGTGATAGAGGCCAAATCTCGGTTCACACAGTTCCAACCCCAATCAGAGCTTTCTTTTGATTGTGGCTTTCTTGGACTTTTTCTATAGCAATTTATCCATAAATTCCCTTTATTGATTAAATTGGCTGTTCATTTATAACAAACATGGTGATCTTGCTGCCGTGATCCAGTTTGGGCTTGTGGCCCCACTCTTTTTCACTCAGGAGGCACCCCGCTGAATTGAGCAGCCTGACGGATTATGGAGGCCCGGAGAACCAATTGGAGAACCAAACCAAATGAGAGACCACAATCAAAAAGGGGAGATACGGGATAAAAGCTAGCAAAAAAGCTCTCGGAGAACTTGGGGAAGGCCCAGGGAAGGAGGTCTTCAGAGCCGCAGTACAGTTTTCACTCATAAAAATCTACATGCACGAAGAATCCACAAGAGAAAAGGAGCCATAAGTATCATGTGGTTGAGTGGAGTGACCGACTGTGTGAGTGAGATGTTATATCATCACGGGGGCAATGCAGACCCCACGATCGCAGTTCCGTATTCCCACAAGGGGAATGGTTGGTCAAGGGGGAAGCAAGTGCAAAATTTCACTTTACACAGAACTCAGGTAGTTTAGGTATCGCTCACAGGGTGGACTAAGAGGTAAGGTATGTCTCTAGGAGTTCAGAGACTGGTAAGCCTTTTGGTCTAGGATCGGGTAGATCCAGGAGGAAAAGGAGGATTGAGAATGCTCAGTATCAGCCAAAAACTCACAGGACGGTTCACTGTAGGATTAGTAGGCTGGTAAAATCTGGAGGAAATTTTTGGCCAAAATAGGTATTAGTTGAGACTTAAGTATTTGTGTAAACCATTGAATAGGATTCAGCTTAAGGAACAGCAAAAGGTAGAACCATAGTAGTTTTTGAAAAATGGGACAGAAAAAAAACAAAGTCCAGAGAAAAGCTGTGGAGAAATCTGAATGAGAACTAGGAGGCATACCCGAGATCCCTTTGGAAAGCCCATTGGGATGGATGTTAGAATATTGGTAGGGAATGCCCCATAAGGAGAAAGAGGTCTAAGGAGAAAATGATTCAATATTGTGTAAAAAGTCTGGGGAGGGAAAGAGATAAGGAATCGTGTAATCTGGTCCATATCCGGCACATTTGAATAATGGACCTGTAGAGCCTTGAGTTGCTATGTAGATAACAAACTGCCATGGGATAGAGAGGAGTATGAAAATGCCAGAATGTGGGAAAGGGCGGAAACTCAGACTTTTCCTGATCAGGACTAAGAATTCTGCTTCAACTCAAGGCGATGCCTGGGAACCTCTAGACAACCTCCCACTGCCATATCTAATGCCTTTGCCACACCCCCCATTAGCTCAGGCTCCCCCATCGGCACCCCCTGCACCCCCTCCTCAATCTCTGAGGGGTGCATCGGCCACCTGACTGACGGGGTCGGCATCTCCGCAAGAGCCACAGTTGCCGCAAGCGGGATTTCTATCTCCACCAATAGCTGCTCTGCAACCCTAGGAAAGTTTGCCTTCACTGGGGCACGCCCTGGTGCTCCAGCCCTCTCAGGTAGATGTACCACACCAGCTACCATCAGCCTCTCTGCCTCCAGGGTGCCTACCACTCAAGCAGGATCCGGCTTCCCTTCCCAGCCCCAGTCCTCATGCGAATCAGACCCTACAGAAAACCACCCCTGCTCAGCAAATCAGCAAAATGCAGCAGTAATTAAAAAGGATAAGTGAGGACGAGAGTGAAACTGAGGATTATGATAAGCGTAATCTTCTCCCCTTAAGGAAGGTGCCAACTGCCCTAGGAGTTATCAGATACATAAATGTGCCGATTTATACTGGAGATGTAAGAGCTTTCAAAAAGGAGATGGGAAAAATAATGGATGATCCCCTAGGGGTCCTGGATAGACTTGATGAGTTCCTAGGTACCAGTATTTATTCATATGATGACATTACAGCAATCTTAAGATCACTGTTTAATAATGAGGAGAGGGTGATGATTAAGGAAGCTGGAATCTGGAAATGGGAGCACAGGAATTCACAGGGTTCGCCAAGAGGACAAAAGTGGCCAAGCCAGAGACCCAGGTGCAATGCTCAGACTGAGGAAAGTTGAAGGAATATGATGGACTTGAGGAATATAGTGATTCAGGGTATAAGAGAATCAGTACCTAGGGGCCAAAATATTAGCAAAATATTTGGGGAATGCCAAGGAAAAGATGAAACACCTTCTGAGTGGTTAGAGAGATTAAGGAGGCACAGACCCTAATTCACCTATTGGGGAAGTGTTTGTCAGAGTCTGTCCAGAAATGTCGGACCGTCGCCAAGGACTGGGACTGAGACCTCCAAGGACTGGGACTGAGACCTTAAAATCCTACACAGGGGTTCTGGCCTGGCTGGCTGCTTCCTGCAGGTGTGCTTGCTGGACCAAGGAACTACTTTCTATAGAAACCCATGCAAGAACAATGGATGGACTGGTCCTGGTGAACTGAACTGAGCCAAGCCTGTTTACCTGGACTGGGCTGATCCTGCCTCAGTGACCAGGTACAGTTCGGAATGT
>VZUI01054239.1:0-26424 GCA_013401135.1 Cettia cetti
AGATAGATAGATAGATAGATAGATAGATAGATAGATAGATAGATAGATAGATAGATAGATAGATAGATAGATGATAGATAGATAACCCCACTGTCTGCATGAAAGGTTCATTTTGGTACTGCTGCACCATCATCCTCATAGCTGTTTATCAGCATATCAGCATGGGGTATCAGTCAAATATAACACAGAATAGGAGATGATTTCAGGATAATGCATTAAATAGATAATACAATTGCAAAGCTGTTGGGACTTAATTATTGGATGCAAGCAACCACTGCATCTGCACCACAGCCACCTGGGAACACAGCAAAATGAATTCTTTTACATGTGCATGTCATATTGATGACTCTTTCTATTGACACTCTCGATACTGGCAGCAAATTAGACTTTTCCCATTCCAGTACATGCTAACTTAAAGGTAATTTCAAGTCTGTGCATATTCACAGACTAAACTACAATCTGGCAGCTTCAAACAAAGGAAGGAGAGAAGAACAAAGCTTTTGGCTTTTTTAAAATGCTGCTGGATTCCTTGTGCAACAGACTGTTAAATCCTATTAGTAAACTTTCCCCAGGAGTAGCTACAATAATTGAGGAATGTGGCACTCTTGATTGCCATGATGCTTAAATATCCAAACATTTTGTTTGAGGACAATATTTTTAACTTTTTTTGGATAAAATCAGTGGGAAGACAAACTGTACCACACTTGGGGCCTCTTAAGCCACCGAGTCAGACCAAACCCTCTGGCACAGTTTGGATGCTTTTGTGATCACAGAGCCTGATCCAGACATCAGAGATATCAATGGAGAGTGTCACCTGACGGGCTTTCAACAAAGTTTCTCCACATTTGAGTTCCCTTGTTATTTAACCTTCTGGGAGATGGCAAGTCCCTGACAGAAGAACTCCAGGTAAGAAGAGACTCTCTTTGCACAAAGAGTTATGTCTCTTGTGTTGGTATGTGAGCAAAGAAAATCCCTTTTCACTGGTGATTGCTTTTGTAGAATTGATATATGCCTGTGTTTTGGAGGTCCTTTTAGTTGTAAACAATGAATCACACAAGGTAAACTCTTTATTCAGCTCTTAACTTGTTTCAACTATGACCTGAGCTCTTCTGTTTTAGTACAAGAAAAAATTCAACATTTTTTAAAAGAGTGGTTTGGCTTTAGTGCCATCTCTAGAAAAAAAATGAAAGGAAAACAAAACAAACATTATCCATTTAAATAAAAGATTTCATACTGACCAATTCAGTTCTTCAGCACCAGAAAAGATGTGGCTATAAACTAGATTTTTGTATGTGCTCAAGTTGAAGCCAACTCTCTGCTTATGAATTCTATTCCTCTAAGAAGGGAGATATTCATAATGATTAAATAAGAGATGGTACATAAAAATCACTTTAGATATAAAGCCCCCCTTCAGCATCATAGTGAAATTAACAGCTAATCATTGAACTAGGGATATTGAAGCAGCACTTAATTTTCCTGAACCTAAAAGTCTTCCTTGTATAAAAATGAACACAAAAGAAAGGCAACAAGAAATTGAACACGATTATTTTCCAATAGCTATTTATTTCAAAAAGCATAACATCTAATATTGTGTTGGAAGAGCTGAACTTGCTTGAAAACTAAAACTAAAACTAAAACTAAAACTTGCTTGAAAAGATGAAGTTCTGCTTAGCGAGTCAAGAGTTTTTTGGTGGTGTATCATTGTGTACTAGTTTAGCTCATCCTTGCTTAGTTTAGAGAACTGCCAAAACTCAGTTTGGCAGTGATGTTGCCATGTTTGACAAGCTCTTCTTTTTCCCTAGGTCTTTTCATTTTCTGTAACTCACTGATCATTTCTACCGAGGTGGCAAGCTTGAAAATTAAATATTTTCCAGTAATGCTTATGAAGGAAAAGAAAAATCAAATACTGATTACTTGCAAATATAAAATAAAGAGTAGTCAGGCAAAGGCATGAGGAAGAAGAGAGAGCAACTGTTCTGTTGTATTAGAAGAAACCTATATGATCTACCTATACCGTATTTAATGGAAATACAGAATGGTTTGGAATAGAAGAGACCTTTAAAGATCATCTCATTCCAACTATCCTGGCATGAGCAGGGACATTTTTCATTAGATGAAGATGCTCAGAGCCCCATTCAGTCTGGCCTTGACCGCTTGCAGGGATGGGACATCCACAACTTCTCTGGGCAACCTGTGCCAGGGCCTCATCCACCTGATGGTATCAGAGTCTGTCAAACATCCCCTCTTTCAATATGTTTAAAATATCATAGAACCTTATGGTATAATCTGAGTTAGAAGTGACCCACAATAATTATCAAGTCCAACTTCTGGCACCACACAGAAAACCCCAGGAATCCCACCATGTGTCCAGGAGCATTGTCCAAACACTCTGAGCTCTGCCAGGCTCTGGGCTGTGATCATTCCCTGGGAAGCCTGTTCAGGGCCCAACCACCCTCTGGGGTGTGAAGAACCTTTCTCTAATATTCAGCCTAAACCTCTCCTGACACAACTGCAGGCCAGTGAGTATCTTCCCCTCTGCAAAGTTATACTTAGCTTCTGTAGTGTGTAGTTATAATCAAAATAACCACTTGCAGACATTGTTTTCCTAAACATTCTTTCACAAGTGTGTTTCTCAGTTGATGTTCTCAACTTTTCAGTATTTTTTCAGACAATTTTCAGTATTTTATAGAATCTATTAGTGTGTTTGAACCTCACTGCACATTCCAAGTTTTCTTCACAAAGTATATTACTGTTATCTGTAATCAGTAAATTTTGTTTAGTCTTCCAGAAGATCCATCTACTTTGGATATCTATACCCAAAATATACCAGCACCTCTGAAGGCAGGAATGTGCAGGCAACACCCATCAGAAGGCAAATGAATATGTAATATCGCCATTAAATATTATTTTTATGAATGATAGAAAGTGCTCAAGGGGCAAGATTTGAACTTGAGGACAATACCAAGCACAAAATGAGTTTCTAAGGAAATGTTTTCCTCCAAAGAAGAAGAAGATCCATGACCTCAATCAATGAAAGCAATTTGGAATACTACAGCCTTGTTGTGGCTTTTTATCACAGCTGGGACACCTGACCAAGTGTGCTGAATCTCTTCAAGGTGAATAAATGTATGCACAGTCGTGGAAGGACACCTTCATTTCCTACATTGTTACTGTGTAAATTATGAATTCCATCAGTGCATAAATCCTCCAATTTTACTGTAATAGCTGTCTGGGCTTGGGGGTTTGGAAGAACCAAGCTATCCAGAGAAAGTTTTCCAAAGATATCTGCAAAAATAGAAATGGGGATGAAGCCACTCCATATTGGATCAAGAGATGTCAGAGGTATGCTCCTCAACTGGGAGTATAGGCTGGGTCCAATGAGACATTATTAGCCAGGGCAGGGGAAAATTGAATCCCTCTCAATGTTATTACAGTCCCTTCATTTAAACAGGTATCATTCAAATGTGTCTTTGTAAAGTCTTCAGCATAGCCTGAACATGTTGCTCATTTTTTGTGTATGCCTCAGTTAAGTGTTGATACTAGAAGACAGTGATAGTGAGAAAGAAAAATATCTGCATTTTAACCTGACAGCCCTCTGCCTCATTACAGCCCTCAGGAATTTCTGATCATTACAATAGATCATTTTCTGATGATTTTTTAACACTGGAAAATGCTGATCAAAGACACACTTCAGACAGTGAATGTCTAGTAAACTAAGGCAGATATGAAATGTTCTCTAGAGCTCATAGATTAGGACTTTTTATTTTAAAAGTACTATATGCTTCATTGCAGCCCTTCTATAGCACACACGCACACAAGTAAATCAGGCTAATCAATCCCTAATGTGCTGGAATTATGCCAGTAATTAATCTGTTTAACTACTGGGACTGAAAGAACAGTTGGGAAAATGCATCCCTTTTCACCTGAAATAGCAGTGTTGTATCTAAAGTTCACAAGGCTCTAACGGCTCTGTAAATATTATTTTGTAATTTAGTCATGACTGCTGTAATTCTAGTCTCTGTACCTGACCTCTTCCATAACATGGGACAATTCATTGTGCTTAGGTCCTTTTGATACTTTTATCCAAAAAAAAAAAAAAAAAAAAAAAAAAAAAAAAAAAAAAAAAAAAAAAAGAAAAAGAAAAGGAACACAAGAGAAGAGGCAGCTGTGAGTGTTTAAGCTGGAGAAGAGAAGGCTTCTTGTTAATGTATATAAATACCTGAAGGAAGGATGCTAAAAAGAATTTATCCAGGCTCTTTTCAGTGGTGCCCACTGTCAGACCCAGGAACAATGGGAACAAATTGAAACACAGAAGGTTCTGTCTGAACATAAGAATACATGTTTTTTACTCTGAGAGTGACCAAGTACTGACAGAAGATGCCCAGGCAGGCTGTGGAATCTCCATCCTTGGAGACATTCAAAAGTTGATTGGACATTTGCCATTCTGGGCAACTAGATCTTGGGGGACCTGCTTGAGCTATGGAGTTGGACCACATGATAGTCAAAGGCCCCTTGGAAAATCAATGATTCTGTGAGAAAAATGAGAAAGGATAAAAGAAAAAGAGAGGGAGAGGGAGGGAGGAAGAGGAGAAGGAGAAGGAGGAGGAGGAGGAGAAGGAGGGTTAGTTTGTAAAGACACAATCAAGGGCAAATGCTCAGTTGGTCTAAATCATGCAGAGGAACTTGTCTAATAGTACCTATTTATTTTCTCTTCAGCAAACACATTCGCTGTCACATCATGTGGGAGCTCCCACGCAGCTCCACATTTCTCTTATTCTGATCAAGGATGTATCTCTCTTTGTTTATACAAGGCACTGACTCTCTTCAAGAATCTAAGGAGCCAAAGAGAAACAAATGATTAAATGGATCTGCTGAAGTAAAAAAAGAAATATTACATTTAAGAGCATCTGGCCCTCCATCTCCTAGCAGTTAGGACACACAAACTATTAAAAATTGGGTCTAGTGCCTAGACCAGCTGATCTCTGTTCCCCATGTTCTCTCAAAAATTAGTGTACATCCTGCAAAGTAGACATTCATCATTTTCCATTTAAAATTCTATTACTTTATTCTGATTTATACTTGATCAATAAAATAAAAAGTACATTAACAAAAAAAAACCAACCACATAAATGTCTATTAATATCCTATTAACCCACAGCTGTAAGAAGGTGCATCAAACTGCAGGCTATTCTTAATGAACAAAGCCTTAGGAATACAAGAGAAATATAGCAGAAAACCTGATCATTAAACCATGATGATTACAAACTATTAATGCCATAATGACCCATCTTCCTTGGCATTAAAGAGTGATATGTATGTTAATTCATCTATCCAAAGAGATTATACTTAAAAGCTGTGAATTATCAAGTTATTCATATACGTAGATGCATTATTGGTTTGGATGGATTTTTTGGAATGTGAGCTACAAAATTAAACATTTTCAATCTATTGGTTCATATTTGTTGCCTCCAGCCTTCTTGACAGAGATGTTTGGTCAAGCATTGTTCTATTTATTTTCAAAAATATTTTAGAATACAGGGAAAATTCCAGTTAACTAGAGTAAAATTCTTATGACCCAATATTTTAAAAGAAAAATGTGAGTAACATTAATTGCAGCACTAAATTTTTTTGTCTGACATCTGGCCTGGGGGAAAAAAATAGCCTGAACAATATGTGAATTGATTAATCAGGAATTTAAATGGCATTATGTAAATCAAAGTTCCATCACAGAATCATAGTATCATCTGAACTGGAAGGGGCCCACAAGGGTCATCAAGTCCAGCCCCTGGCCCTGCACAGGACAGCCCCAGGAGTCACACCCTGTGCCTGAATAAGTTGTCTAAACTCTCCTTGAACTCTGCTGGGCCTGGTGCTGTGACCACTGCCCTGGGGAGCCTGTTCCAGTGCCCAACCACCTTCTTGGGGAATAACCTTTTTCTAAGTGTGATAATGGATCTTTTAAAAAAATGCAATGTATTTTTTTCTTAAGACTGCAGGCTTGGATGAAAGACAATGATGTCAAAACAGTAGAAATCACTATGGTATTTGACTTTACACCAGAAACAACTTGTACAAGAGCTAGGAGGATATGAAATAAATATGTAGATGTTGAACTTTATACAACCCGTTGACTGATAGTTTTTGACATGAAATTGCAAACAGAGTGTATATTTAGTTGCGTTTCTAAGCAGAAAATACTGAAAAGAGAGGTTACTGAGACTCACAAAAAGTGTGCTTTTATCAACTGTCAAGCTATTTATGAAAGAATAAAGAATAATGTATTGGCCTCTTTCCTCCTGGAAATTATTGGCTTTGGAAAAATTCATGACTTTTGAGTGTAACATAGTCAGAAATGATTATATGACTGTTGGATACATAAATCTGGAGATTTTTGAGTGCATGAACAGAAAATACACAGGCTCTCAATTTGATGAAGTATCAGAGCTAGAGTAGGATTGCTCCTTCTAGGTCTCGACTCATCCGTTTCAGGATGGTTATCAAAATATCAGAAAGGTCACATGGGTAACTTACACTGCCCACTAGTTATCACATACAGATGTGAAAAGTGAATCAAAGATTCCTCTATCTTTCAGGTAATCACATAGAAATATCTAATCTAGACTAAAAAGCTCAGGCAAGAAATAAGTCATGAACTGTCAACAAGCAAGGTACTTAACCATCAGAACAACTTATCAACAGCTATGATGGATTTTCTATCCCTGGAAAATTTTAAATAAATATTGAATGTTTTTCTGAAAGCTCCATCATAATTCAAGGAGAGTTAATGGTCTTGAAAAAGGAACCAGTTAAAGCATGTCCTGTGGCTTGGTTTATGCATTTTATATTGGATAATTACTATAGTTTCTCCTGGCTTTAAAAGCTGCTACAGCAGGAAAAAGCAAGATATTCAAGAGTTGTAATTAGGGTTTGAGGGCTAGAATTTAGCATTTTCCTATTTAATACTTGAGTGGATGACTTGGGTGTCCATGATGAGACAGTGACTTGTGAATTCTGTCATAGTTACTGTTGCCAATATGTTTAGATAGGGAGATCTATCACTGTTCAAGCTTATTTTACATTAGTAAACTCATGCTGAATTTTTTGAAGGCTGGAAACGAGAATCCTTAGTTTCACAGACAATCTTGACTATAACGTGAAGTCATGGTCCTTCAGCTTCCCATTGAAAGTTCTGAACATGGTGAAGGGAAAGCTTAACCATCTGCTAAAGGCAGACATTTGCTAAAGGCAGCTCTGCCTTTCCGAAACAGCTCCCTGCTGTCCAGTCATTACCACTCCAAGCCAACTAAACCTTGTGAAATCCGGCTGCTTAACTCATCCTTACCATATAATGTGGATCTTTTTCCCAAGTAGCCACTTCTGGTTTCCAGAAATATCCTCTGAGACCACGAGGAAAAGGTAATTGTATATTCTCTATCACAAGTACCCAGCTGTTCATCCAAACTCATTTCACACAGCTTCTACTTGCTTATCTTTACTATTGGAATGGTAAGGTCTTAGCTGTAAAGACAAATTAATCAATCAACCAATGCAGGATATCTTGCTGTGAGAACCCTGATTTAATTCATAGATTCATAACATTGTTTAAGTTCAAGGGGATGTTAAAGATCATTTCATTCCAAGCCCTCTACCATGGGCAGGGACACCTCTCACTAGACCAGGTTGCTTTAAGCCTCATCCAGCTGGGCCTTGAACTCTTCCAGGGATGGGCCATCCACATCTTTGGGCAGCCTGTGCCAGTGCCTCACCACCCTCACAGGGAAGAATTTCTTCCTTATATCCAATCTACCTCTTTTGGTTTAAAGCCATTCTCTCTTGTCGTATCATTACTCATCATTCCCTTGCCAGAAGTGTCTCCAGAAATCTTGTAGGTCCTCTTTCAGTACTGACAGGCTGCAAAAAGTTCTCCCTGGAGCCTTATTTTCTCCAGACTGAATAACCCCAGCTCTCTCAACCTGTCTTAGCAGGAGAAGTTCTCCAGCCCTCTGATAATCTCATGGCCTCCTCTGGACTCGTCCCAGCAGGTCAATGTCATTCCTCTGCTGAGGACCCAGGTGGAGTCTCAGTGGGACAGAATACTGGGGAAGAATCACTTCCCACAACCTGCTGGTCACCTTTCTTTTGCTGCAGCCCAGCATTCAGTTGGCTTTCTGGGCTGCAAGTGCACATTGCTGTTTTGTTGTATTGCCAAGCATCAGTAACTTAACAAAGATCTCGGGAAGTTCACAGAATTCACACTGTGAGAAATAATGCAGAGCACATTAACATATATTTGCTCCCTCATATATTCATTTAAAGCAAATAAATCCACTCTAAAGCCTAATTTTGACTCTGTCAGACATCTCTTACTATGTTATTATGATCACATGTAGCAGCATGAAATCAATGATGTAAATCTATACATAACACGTTAGTTAATGGTTTTCTAAGTGTATTGAAAACTCAATCTTCTTCCAGAGGTTTACAGTGCCTCAACATTTAAATCTATATCAAAGCATCCTTCCCACAAGCAGTTTCATGATGACCAATTTAGTCAAACTTTGCTGTACATCTCCTCTACAGTGCTTTACGTTTTCTAAAAAGCCAATAATATGGCAAACAGGAATTACTAAATATCACCAGCCTAGGTGTAAAAAAAGCTTTACAGAGATTAATAAAACTACAAGGGTAATAAAGCAAAACCTTTCAACTAATGGGAAAATAATAATCCCTTTTATAACACTTCTGATATTTAGGGTTATTGAGTCTGGAATTACTTTGTCTTAGTTATTGATTTCCAAGCCTTCATGATTACTGTTCTTTAAACTCTTTGCAGAGTCATACTGTGCTTTGCTGAAGACTCTAAACCACAAGCAGCACTGGAGTCCCAAAACCACAACATTCCCTGCGAGGTCTTTCTTGCATTTTCAACTGACACATGAAACCTCTCTTTAGGCCATCTTTCTTTATAAAAAAAAAAAAAATTACATCCCACCTACCCCCTACCTCCCTTCCTCCCTCCATCTTGCTATTCAGTGGTTAACAACAGTCTTTGTAGACAATTATTTCTTCCTTTACATTAATGAGTAGGAGCAGAATGACTCACTCCACCAACAAACATGAAAGTGCTGCTAGGTCATCTGCCTTTCCTCCACTGGAGCAGAAGGTATAAGCCTTTGCTCAGTTGGCTCAATTCTTGATGCTCAAATATCTCTATCTCCTCTTTTTTTCAGCCTAATAGGCAATTTATCTGTGAATTTTCTCCTTAATTCGTGATTTGGAAGCTCTCATTTTCACTTCTAGAAATGGATAAATGAGCATTTCAGAGAATCATGATTCCAAGTAGATGAAAACTACACGGATGAAGGACTGTGGGTCTGATTTTCTGAGTCTGTGAAATTTTCAGCCTGTCAGCTGCTGATTTTTTTCTTCCCGTGGGAAAATTTCTTGCCGCAAGGACAAATCCATGTAAAAGTTGTGGTACTTCTAAGTTCTCATAACAGCCCTCTCACAGGTGTTGTTTCTGTTATTTAACCAATGAAGAGAAGTGTTGTCTTTATTGACCAATCATATGGTTCCTTAGCAAAACACGCAATAAAAAGGCTGTGTGAAATTATAAATAAAGCCTTCTGATCTTTCTTCTACCTGGAGTCAAGCTCTTTATTTTCGTGTCCAACAGCAACAAAAGACCCTTCTATATTTCCAGGGTAGTCTCAAAGACAGTTTAGGTCTGTCTTTTGAGCACAAGAAGAGTCAGGCCCAGAAATCTAAAACCATCAGGACATCCATTAGGGCCCTGTACTCATAGAGCCAGGGGCCCCAGCCTGGCATGTACTTGGACCATGATGCCCCTTTGGAGCAGGGAGCTGCACCAACATCCTACACATATGGAGACATGGAGAACGTGGCACAGAGAATAAAAGCTGCAGAACAGCATCCAACATTTTTTCTTTTACAAAAAGCAAGAATTTGCCATCTCCAAGGCAAGAATGCATGAAATACCAGCTGTGTTGCACTCTGCACATCAATTCTTCCCATCACCCTTCAAACTTGAGAAAAAGGAGATATTTGTTTGTTCTTCTTCAAGAGCTATTCTCTTGATTAAGCAGTTCCTTCACCTTCCCTGAACGAGGCTGCACTTGGACAGCAGCTAAGGGGAGACTGATTTTACATGAAGACTGTGACAAGGGCATCCTTGGCCATAAGGGGCATAGAAAGAGCATAATAATTATTATGGTCTTTTCAGTGGTCATTACACATATAGAAGAGTAAAGAGGAATTGTGCTGTATCTAATGTGGGAGAAAGGAAACTGAAGCCATTACGGATGTCTTAATTCCTGCTCAGTGTTTAGCAGAAGAGTCTTACCACGCTTCAGCCTCTCAGTCAGGAGAAATTACAATGCCCTATGAATAATAGATGAAGTGCTATTTTGATGATGTAAATTAGTATTAATGCAGAAGATTATTTTAATAGTGTGCATAAATGGAATTTTCAGTGCTGAAAGGAACCCTAATTAAATCTGATTCTTTCAACCGTTCGCTGTTATGCCACTCAGCATTTTGGCAGGGGGGAGGCTGTTTGTTTTCTCTAACACTTATTTCTGTCTCCTCTTTAAATCATTTATTGTTATATTTAGTCACTACAATCAAAAAGTAAAATAAAACCCTAATGATAAATCAAACGAGAAGCCTTTATTAATGCAGAGCACACCGTACCAGAAGGAAAACATGCCAGTACCTAGGGAGAGTCATCCTGGGGACAGGCATGCTTTAATGCTAGGAAGCTGCAGAAACTACTTTCCATTCCTCTTGCTTGTTTGCAACAAAACTTTGGAATTTCATCAGCACAGAACAGCCAAGCGCTGTTCCTGCAGAAAACCCAAGGGATTTTTCTGCCTTGACCTTCGCTTTGCCCATTGCACACAACATATACAATGTGTACTGCTCAGTGATATACATTCACCATTACCACATAATTGGAACACTGCATTAGATCTGGCTTGGGAAAAACAGGCAGTCACAACACATCTTTCAAAGGTTTTTTGTCCCACAGGAATTTCCCATTCAGCAGGCATCTACCCAAAGCCCTGCTCACATAAGAGTGACTTCCCTATTTGGACTGACCTTCTGCAAGCTCAAGTACTTCTAAATAATGTTTTGTAATCCATGTGCAGGAAAAGAATTATATCAATGAGATTACTGTACAACCTGTCACGTGCTGTGCTAGTCTTTTGAGTAATATTTATGACCATGTATTGTGCTATAAAGCATAGTGAACAATGACAAAATATCAATGGCATATTCATCTGAAGAATCATTATTTTTATGTTTTATGACAGAGCTGTTCCATAATTTATTGTAAAGATGCTTAGTATTGTAAATACATTGTGTAATAGTTTCTAATATATGTTCACAAACCTTATTGCAGCACTGAGATTAAAATCAGGTGTTTATTACTGAGGCATTTTTAATTTGGTACAAATCATGAAGGAGAAGCCAGGAGTGACTCACTGGCTTGGTAGAAATTTGAGTTAATGAAATACTTACATGAGAACAATAGTTGCTGTCAAACTGGCAGGCCATTGACAACAGACTGCAGAGCTCCTGCATTCAGGACACCATGTGAGGATTACTTCAAGTTCATTTCACTTGCTTTTGTTCTGGTGATGTTGATACAGATATAAATGCCCACTTAGAGATAAAAAATATTTTTTTGAATCACTCCTCTGGAAAAAGAAAGCTGTGAGGAGTTTAAGTTTTTGTTGTTCTGCAACCTTCAGTAACATCTCTCTCAGGTAGGGATAGAGGTTATCACCCCTGCACATCCAGGCTTTCCTCCTCCATAGATGCCACAGGCTCCTCAAACCTGTCAGCAGAGCAGATGGAATCAGTGCACCTCAACCAAGTTCAGAAGAATTGAGAGACCTACACACCCAGACCATGGGAAAAAGCAAAGAGGGGAAAAACCCCACTGTGATCAAGCCACAGGTATTTGTGCTGTACACATCTATCCTTCAATCAAGTCATACCTGTTTCTCCTCCTGAATCACATTTTTCTAATAAAGAGCACACCATTTTGAAGTGTGCAGTCACCACTTCTGTCTCCTCCAGATCCATCCCACCTTTTCAAGGATGCTCACAAAATGTGCCCCCTGACCTCTCGATGGCTGCTCTGGGAAGGCAGCACTGTTCACTTGACTCTCCACAGCACAGGATCCTGGGGGTTTCCCCCACCACCCCCTTGATGCCATCTAACCATAGAACTAGAGTAGGAGGATAAACAAATTGATTGACCAAGTGACACCTGGGTCAGACTTGGGTGTAAAGACAGCATAAAATGTATTGCAGAAAAATGCTCCCTGAGCAAACCAGCAAAATTCACAAACCCCAGTGGGCTTGGGGAAATCTCAGTTCAGATCCAACACCAATAAATCTATTTCAATACTAATATCTGTGGTCACATTTAATTTTCTTCTATGACTTTAGTTGTGTGACTGGGTTGTGCTTCATATGTGCTGTTCTTCAAGGTCCAGCACCAGGGTGAGATTTTTCAGTGAGACCTGCACCTTGCACAAAAATGGGAGGTTAAAATAATATGTGGGTAATAATTAACTCATCTTCTCATAATTTTAAATTCCTCATAACACTATATTAAAAAATATAGTGCAGTCATAGACCTAAAGGTATATCTTTGCCATCAGTGTCATAAAAATTGCTCTCAGAGAAGCAATAATGAGAACTCCAGCATTTCATATTCTCAGCCAACTTTCAGGGTTTGTAATGTGTCACTGCTACTTGTCTGCAGTCATTAAGGAGGTCATCTGACAAGACAGACCTGAACTTGGACTTCAATATTTTCATCATGGAAATTTAAGCTTCACTCAGATGTGTTGACCTGAAAGAGGCACTTAATCAAAAGGGATCTCTGCTCAGAAAGGGAAAGCTGAGGTTTTTTCCAGTAATGGCTAAAAATATGGTTGTCGTGGCTGTGCATTTAATTGCACGTCTGTTTGCAAGGTTATGATTTTCATTCCAGTTCACTGACACTTATTTTCAAGACACTTCCAATCTGATTAGAAATTCTGCATATAAGTCTAGCAGCCACAAAACTAGGAAAGAGTTGTGTTGTAGCTAAAGATAAAAAGTGACATCTTAAAATGCTCCTTAACATTTTCCAAATACTCTGAGTACATCATCTTACGAAAGTTTATTTTTTCTTTGACTTTCTTTTGAAATGTAGAGAAAATAATTTTTTTTTGAACTAGGCTAAGTTTGAGCCTCATTCCTAAAGCAGTTACTGATTAAATAATTTGTGTCTATTTTAGTTTCACCTTGAATTACAAGCTTAAGGTCCTTCCATTTGGACATCTGCTCAAAAATCAAAGCCAAAAACCAGACACATGTGGAGGACCACTGAGTCCTTTGTACTGCTCACCTCTCTCATCCAAGTAGTGGAATATTTCTGAAAGAAGATTTTGAAATCTTGTCAATGTTTTTTGTTGCAGTATGGTGTGGAGAAAGAGGGCAGCTGTAATGTGCCTTATTGAAAGATAATTTTGAAAATGTAAGTAATGGAATCTGACAGGGATGAAATTTTCTGTCCTTATTATGGTCTGTGGTACCAAAGGAGTGCTGTTAACTTTAGCAGGGAATTAGGGGCCCTGGAAAGATAAAGCTTTCCAGTGCAGCATTCTCATCACTCAGGCAAGGGAAAACCACAGCTTCTGCTATTGACACAAGTTGAGGAATGAGCACTTTCATGTCTTCCATCTACCTTGTGAATAGCAAGAAAATCTTTCCTTGCAGTGGCTTCTTTTGTTAGAGTTTTAACCCAATTCCATGGACATCATTCAAATGAGTTCTGGGCTGTGTTGACAGCAGCTGCTGACTTGTCCTAGAGGAAGACTGTAAGCATGGGGCTTCCAGCTTTTTTCAATTTCTTCTCAAATTTTTCTCTTATACCTTCAATTTACATCACTATCATACTCCTAGAAATCTGAATACCATGCATAAAAGTCAGGATATATATTTTTAGTTTTCAGACAATAAGATTGCTGTTACAAGGTGACCCTCTTCTACCAACTCAACATCTTCATTATGTTTCTTGGTGAGAAGATTTCTGGTAGAAATGTTGCAGCTTCAGGTTAGATTCATAAATATGAGTAGGCCAACACCAGCCTCAGATCTGGGGGTATAGCAGTCCTTCTGTATTCCTGCCTAAAGAACCTTCTTCTCAACACATTTTGGTCCTCCAAACATCTCAGAATTATGCCACCTGCTTCCTTTTACTCATCATGTAAAGTGGTAGGGCAGGGGGCACAGATATCCAGTTTTCCATCCCCGACACCTAAATTGGAAATGCTTATTGTGTTTTTCCAGATCTCTTTTTTTTTGGCCTTATTTGTGCACCTTCTGTCAAAAGAATACTGAACAAACCTCTGGAAAACCAAAGAGTAGGTATCCTGAAGTAGGTACATTGATGGATTCTGCAGAAATTACTTGTCCATAGGCATCTGCATCACTAAAATTCAAATAATGATTGTTACTTACCTTGAGGGCATGAGGGGAAGATTAATTCATTAACTGTGTTCAGAAAGCAGAACAGTATCTTTTGGCTCCTAATTTAAATTCAGTAGCCAATGTTAAGTTCCTAAATCAATATGTAAAGTTGTGAACAAAAAAGATTTGTCTTTCAAAGGAGTTTGTCTCCATTCATCTCTCAGCAAGAACTCTCCTACTCTCTCTACTTTTAATTGACTCAGCTGAGAATTGGGAACCAAACCTCTGACCAATATGATCTATATTTGTGTTTGTCAGAGGAAAAATCCAGCCTAAATAATGTGGTTATTATACTCTCCACAGCAGCAGCTATCCATGATTAAAGTGTTATTCTCATTAACTTCATTATAAGCCTCTGCAATCAGAAGATACTTCACTAATGGGAACTTACTGAGCCTGCCTCTACTCTGATTAAATATCTTTTGCACTTATTTGCAATTGCAAACATACATACATACATAGAAACATTTCAAATGTCCATGCCATACTCTTACCTATGCAGAACCATGGAGTAATTTTATCTCCTCATAAAACAGTATGTTGTCTTTTCCTTTCTTTTATTTCCTCCTTATTTCATGGATCATCTGACCATAGTAATTTCATATTATAGGAGGAGTCGAGAGGATATGGACCTACATGTCAAATGGAGCTTTCCCCACTCCTCCTATCCTCTAATTTCTGTTTACATGTCAACTTCACTCCTTTCAACTTCCTCTGAAATATCTGAGGAATATGAAATATGCCATCATATGATGTCATGGGTTTGAGAACGAAGACCAAATTGTTAAATATAATATCATTATCATTCTTCAGGGTTTCTACCATTTGCCTACAGGTGTGATGAAGGAACTCTTTCCTTCTTAGGTATAATTTGTCCCTTGGGATGTTTGAGAGGAAGATTTTTGCCTCCCTCTGAATCACTCCAGATTGCTGCAGATGGACATTGGTGATAAGTGATCTCAGAATCCCAAAATCACAGAATCAGTTAGGCTGGAAATTACCTCTAAGATCAACAAGTCCAAACTTTGACTGAACACCACCATGTCACATGTGGCATTGAGTGCCACATCCAGTGATGAAAATTCTACCACCTCTCTGAGAAGCCCATTCAAATGTTTGACAACCCTTTCTGTGAAGAAATTCCTCCTGATGTCCAACCTGAACCTCCCCAGGCACAGCTTGAGGCCATTTCCTCTGGTCCTGTCTCTGATTGCCTGGGAGAAGACATCAAGCACCCCCAGCTCCTGTCAGGGAGTTGTAGAGAGCAGCAAGATCTCCCTTGATTATTCTTTTCTCCAGGCTGGGCCCCCAGCTCCCCCAGCTTCTCCTCATCAGACTTGTCCTCCAGGCCCTTTCCCAGCTCTGTTGCCTTTCTCTGGATGTGTCCCAGCACCTCCATGTCCTTCTTGAATTGAAAGGCCAAGAACTGGACCCAGAATTGGAGGTGTGGCCTCCCCAGGGCCCAGCACAGAGGGACAATCGCTGCCCTGATCCTGCTGGCCACACTGTTGCTGACACAGAAGGGCAGGGTGCCACCATCCTCCTTGCCCACCTGGGCACATGCTGGGTCATGTTCAGAATGCCCCATACACCAGTGTGGTGCAGAGTGCTGGAGTGGGAATTCTGCTCGTGTCTGTAACACAAGGTCCATGAGTGGAGACAGACACACAACACAGACCTCTTCTGAGTCCTGGGAAACAGCCAGTAACCCTGATATTGTTCCAGGCTCCTTTTTATAGCTAGTTTGAATTTCCCTATTGGTTGGAAACCTATTGGTTGGAAATCTCTGCACTGCCCAGATCTCTGGCCAGTAGTGTGTCTGCTTCCAGGGCTTAGGTGGGGCACTGAGGTCTTTGTTCCACTAGGGGCTTCTAGAACAAGCTGGGTCAGCCAAATTGGATCTGTTATGATCAGACTTACTGTATCCAGCTGTAAACCAGCTGTATATTGGTACATCACCTCCCTCTAGTTTTAATACATATGCAAATACATTCCTATTATGCCATTTGCAAGGGCCCTTTTGCAGGCAGGATAACAGAAGACAGCATGGGTTTAATTTGAATGAGGTTTTGACAAACCTAATTCTCCTCAGCCAGTGGTGTGTCCCATGGACCACTGGAGTTGCAACACTCACTTCCAGGAGCTGTCAGGAGAGATCACAATATTTTAGCTAACATGCACACTGGTTAACTGCTTATGGTTACAAATTACAACTTAACTCTAAAACTAGAAAACATTCAACTTTTAGAACTGTGAAAAAAAATCCAATTAACAGAAAAACACTTTGTAAAAGAACAACAATTTGTAAACAAATAGATTCTTCACATGAACTGTCACTTTAAGAGTCCTAGATCTCCTTAAG
This sequence comes from Cettia cetti, assembly GCA_013401135.1. Lineage (NCBI taxonomy): Eukaryota > Metazoa > Chordata > Aves > Passeriformes > Sylviidae > Cettia > Cettia cetti. The sequence continues at coordinate 16,919 of VZUI01054239.1, forward strand.
GTAGGTGGAGAAGTTGTTTTCATCACTGTTCTACACAGGCTTCACAGAGTCTGTTGAAGGGCTGAGTAGAGAGCCATTTTAAGGCTAATATGGGATACTTTGTGCCCTCTAATACAGTGGCCTTTGTCAAAAATCCATTCCCACCTGGACTCCCCATGCAGATAGGACATCCCTGCCCCAGAGGTTAAGAGAAGCAGCAGTGATGTGTGGCTGAATTGTAGCTGTTGGTCCTTCAGGATTTTTTACCAAAACTGGTTTGCTGCTCAGCTTTGTGTGATACTTCCGAGGCCAGCAACAGTAGATGCAGCTCTGTGGGCCATAATGGAGGCCAAGTGTGGGCAGAGATGATGGTGACATTTGTCCCTATAATTTTGCACTCCCTGCCCCCTGTGAGTACTGGAGCATGTCATGGCAATTGGTCTTCTTTGCATGCCATACTGTAGCATTTGCAATTGATTTTTTATTATGTCTTATCACAGACTGTTATAAATGCTTTATTGGCCTGTGAAGACGTGGAATAAATTTTTATAGAATTTTCTGTACTACACATTTATTGTACATTTGTTAATAATTGCAAGGAATTGAACTTGTTGAACCAACTAATGCAGTCCAGCGTTTTCATGTTCACTTTGGTGTGACCAGTTCTTTAATCAGCCAAACACTTTCAGTGGATTCTTCAACTCTCCTGCAATTGATTTGTGTGCAAATACAACAATCTGGACAAGTCCAAGTGGTAATCACTTGTTGAAGTGGTGAACTTGCAGTACAGTCTGTGCTTAGCTAAGCCACTTGAGTCCAACTGCAGAAACAATCCCATTTCAGGGACGCATGTAAACACACAGAATAATTGCTTCAGATGACTGGGATTATGATGGATTTGCAAGGATCTCCAAGACAAACAGGACACCAAGATAATGCAGTCAAGGCCTCCCATGTTTACAGTTAATGGAGCACCAAGGAACTGTGTGACCAAAACTTCTCTCAGATACATCAGAATGTAGGGAACTCATTAAGCAATCAGGAATAGACTTACTAAGTGGAAAAGGAAAAACACTACCTTAGAAAGCATTTGTACTCCTAACTGTGGTATAACTCTAGCTGATCATCTGAGTTGATGAATTTACAACACAGATGGATCTGGCCTTACCCCATGGTCAATTCCAGCTGTGTTGGGCTTTTTCAAACTCATCCTGAAAGATCTTTTAATTTCTATGAGTTCCATAATGCTAAAGGTCCAGCAACTTGGAGGATGGTCTTATTTTTCCCCACTGTGTGATACCATGGCAAGTCTCTTAGTTGCTTTCAGCTTTACTTTTCTACAGTATGAAACAACACAAAACTCTACCCACCATCAAGCTGTGGTAAAAACAAAGCAGTTTGTAAGAGTAAAAGTCAATTTTGTTTCTAAATACTCCCACACTTTATGTATTGTGGAGGGGAAACGGAAATTAATATACCAGGTTTTTTTCTTGATTTCTGCTAAGATTTTTATACTGGTTTTAACCCTTTAAGATAATGAATTAATACCTGGGCCATGTCTGAAGTCTCGAGTGGGAGGTTTGAATCCACAGCATTATTAGAATGAGCTGTAGCTCACTTTACCAGAAAAAAGAAATTATTAAGGAGCAGAGAGGGCACAAGCCAGACTAACATTTTTATACTCCTTTAGTGCCAAAACGTTGTTCTTGTAACATCTTTCTCGTGCTCCTTTTTATTTCCTCTTGGGTGGTCAACAGCAGTATCCCAGAGTGAAAGTCAGGTGATAAGAAGATTTCTCAGCAGGGTCTGAAGTCAAAAAGATCCAGAATCACTGGAGCCAAAACTGTGAAGACCTGCCAAATCTGTGCTTAGCCTAGCTCTGCTACAGGAAATTATTACCTGCCCTTACACCCTGCTGTCCATCTGGCTTCCCTTTATTTCCCTAAGAAAAAAAAAAAAAAAAAAATCAAAGTTCTTCATTTATAATCATATAAACGAGATGTTAATGGCACTTTGAGAATTACACTGTATTAAGTAATCCACACACTCCTCAACAAAGTGGCTGAGAGAAAAGATCTTGAAAGGTTTTGTATTAAATAAGTGAAGACAAGAGGAACACATCACACTAGAGACACTGATAAACAAACAAAGGCCTTATCTGAACATATGTCTATAACCATTGTCAAATTATTAAAGAATCACCATTTTTTAATTTTGGAAGAATGGATAAATAAGTGAAGTTTAAAGCTTTAAACAATAAGACCTGTGGTCTCACCTTTTATTGATTCAGGTGTTATTTATCCCCATGTATATTTCCCTGCAACTAAACAAAAATGGTTCCTATTATACTCTATTCCTTTCAGAAAAAAAAAAAAAATAAATCAAACATATCCTGCCAGGGAGGAAAGCCAAAATGTTGAAAAGATATGATGAATGAGTGTAGACATTAGCTGAAGCAGGAACACTGAACAAAAAATGCCAGGAATGGGCATGATACTGTTTTTATTGTCACTAGAGAATCTGAAGATTCTAAAAGATCTTTTTTTTCTTTTTTTTTTTTTTAATACTTAATTCTGCATAACCTGTATGCTGGCTATTTTTAATTAACTGTCTATTTCTGTCACACTAGTCCCCAAACAAACATGCTGGAAACCATAAAAGATTCAAGGGCTGCTGCTGGTTGGTTCCTGAGCAACACAAGGGAGTTGCTCCATACTGCCTCCCAAAACAGGAAGCCAACATTTTCTTCTTCTCTGTGCAAGATGAAATCTGCAGTCAAGAGAGGGTAATGGAAACCTTTCCCTCACTGGAAAATTTTCCTGGGTCACAAATCCCTTAGTCAATCAAAACTAAGGTCCAAAGCACAGTAGAGTTTTTTGGTGATGTTTCCACAGAACTTCAGAGTTTTTTCAGTTCTGCAAATACTGTGAAATACCCCACCACGTCCTTGACATCCAGAGATGATGTGGGTCCTGGGGGAGACAATAGAGACTGGGTGGGACATGCCAAAAAGTCTAAGATGGTGCTAAGTACTGAAGTTTAAGCAGTGGGCACTAAGCGAATTATGAACAGTTTCATCATGATCCCTTCACATTGCCCATTCCAAATAAAAAACAGTTCCTTCCATCATATAGCAGTAAACAAAATCCTCTCCATCCTGCTCACATTTTCCTTGGTACAAATCTGTTGCCAGGTGAAGATGTGCAGTTGTGCTGGTACAGTGCTACAGTAGGAATATCAGTCTCCCAATAAATCCATTAACATGCTCATAGATCCTGAATGTGACACACATGTGGCCAGTTTGATGTCCAGGCAGTGTCAGCTAGGCTCTCCCTGTACATCACTCCCTGGTATTAACAGCAGACATTTTCTGAAAAATCTGCCTGCCTGGAGCAGAGAATAAATTCCTGCTCACCTTTAATCTCAGAACTTCAAGTCTGAGCTTGGTTGACACCTGTTAATATCAAGGCTTCTGGAAGAACTTAGGTGGATCTCTAGGCACACAAATGTCTCAAGCTTGCTGAGTGCTCTCAGCAGCCTCTGTATCTCCATGTCAACTACAACTATACCTGGGTGGCCTGGGTACTTTTCCTTGTTCTCTCCTTCCAGGCTTTTCAAGGAGTCACTCATTGCTATAATTTCATTTATCTGTTCTTTATGTAGATAAGAAATGTGTTTTCCAGAAGGGTGAATTGTTTCCCCTTTTTCAAAAAAGCATGTTAAAATGCTTTTTTAACAGCACTAAGTTTAGACGGGTTTCCATAGGATGTCCTCCCCAAGGAAGTGTGAGAAATGGAAAAGCTAAACTACAGGGTTTTTAAAGCATGCATCTCTACTCAGCGTAAAAGATGCATATAGATTATAGCTATAAACAGAGCTCTTCCTGAGCTTGTGCAGAGCTCAGGGCAGATCTGACTCCCCTGCAGTTCCTTCAAAAGATATGGCAGCAGATCTATCTGCTCAAGTGTTCTACTCAAAAGAATGTAAATCCCAGCATCAAGGGGATAAATTGATTTTCATTTGGTCTATATTTTGTTTTTATCAGCACTGTATCTGAAAAAAAACCCCAAAACACCAGGTGCAGAACTTCTCTTAGGATTTAAACCAGAAATGCAGGGAGCTCAACACAAGCCAGAAAGAAAAAAATGGAGAGGCTTTAAGATCCCTGGCTCCACTGAAAGCCTAGGAGCTGCTCCTGCATACCTGTGCAGGGTTATTAATAAGGCCAACATGTCCAGAACCATTTCAGCTGGTGCCTGAACTGCAGAGTCACCACCTGTCAGCTCCATGACCGATGTGGCCCCTGATAGCAGACTCAGCTCAGGCACACTTAGCTCACTGTCTGGGATGCATTTAGGCTCTTTGTTTTCTTTATGAGATGAGGATTTGCCAGCCCTAGTACTTTTATATACTGACAGCTTAACTGCTGATGTCAGATTTTGCTGAGAAATGAGTTAATTTATAATTGCATGAAATGTTTGTCAAAAAGACAAAACACTTGGATCTGTTGGCAGTATATAAAACTATAAATACTAGAGAACATAGTGACAGAAGCCAACGTTTATAAAATTTATGGCCTGTAATGTTTTCAATAACCCCTTTCATTTGGTTATTATTATTATTTTGCATTGGGAAGTTTCTAAAACTGTATGATCCAGGCAGGCAGAGCATGCCTAGAATACAGGTGGGCAGCAAGTTCCAGCATGAAGGACTCAGAAAAGGGAACAAGTAGAGATGGGAGAGAAGTCTGTGATCACACCTAGTCAGACTTCTCCACAGGTAAGTTCCACCACTCCTTCTGAAAGAGGTGCTGCTCCTTATTCAGTGACTTTCTGATGTTTTTATTGCATATTCTTGATAGTAATCATGTTGGAGTAACACTAGGAAAGTGAAGAGTAAGCTGTCTGCCTCTTGACCTTCTGAAGCCACTCTGCAGAACTGAATCCTTCTGGGTTTTTGCCAAGGGTCACAGACGCATTTGCCAGCCCCAGACAACTCCTGATCCATGAAGTCATAAGGGATCTTGGTGCACTGAACAAGGTAGGGACTCTTTATTACAAGCTGTTCATGTTCACTCCCACCCTCCTCCTGCTTGTTTTGGATCCCAGATCTCTCCAAGAAACAGCCTTCCCTTCAGCTGTGCTTTGTCCTTGCTATTTGTGTCTCTGATCAGGACTCTGATGGGCCAGTCCTCAGACAGCTACATGAGAGGGGCCTTGCTGTAGTGAATCTCACACCTAAAGGCCCTTAAATAAAGAGCAGAAAAGGAATTAGGTGTCCAGAGAAAGCAAGAAATTTACTTGAGAGGAAATTATGGCTCAACTGGTGGTAAATCTTAGGTGTCCTGACATAAAATTTAGCTCCATGCCCACTAATCCTTCCACTTAGTCTTTTTCTTCCTCACCTCACCTGTGTTCCATATTCATTCCTATTGTACACCCTTTTTACCTGGGCTGTTCTCTCACTCCTAGGGAAATTTCCTGAACTTCATGCTCTTCTGCCTTGTTCTCTGCTTCACTAAAGTATTTTCCTGCTACTGGCTCCCAGTGAAAATAATACTTTGGATTTCATTTCCTCATATTTTCTTTAGAGCTTGCATATCTCAAGCTGCTCTTGACTGTTTCTGACCAGAACACAACCAAGGGAAGAACCAGCAATATGAGACAAAATTCCAGACAGACAGCATAGCATAGACACTCCACTGTCAACACATGAGCTTTTCCACTGTATGTGCTCCAATTCTCTGTTTACCTTGATTTCAAATAGACTGCCTAATCATTCCTTTGAGGGTCTATAGCATGTTGCTCAGCACTAGACCTTTGTCATCTATGGATACAATCCTCTTTCCATGAAATATGCAACTCCAGTCAGGCTCCTTTCAAATCACATTCATGGCAATGTCATGAAGATATCTCAATTATTGAGATTGATATGGATTTGTGTATTGAACAATACTAACCTCCTCTGTTAATCTCAACATTAGCAAAATCTTAGACAATTATTTCCTTTACACTAAAATTTTGAAGTCGAAGCATGAGTTCTGGGGAAAGCCTGAGTGGAAGACATATATTTCTTTTTTACATTTTGTATTTTTGGGCTCAATTCAGTTACCCAAAAGGTGTGTAGCAACTTTTAAGATGCCATTGGCATCCAGGATTGCTGCACAAGTATTCCCCAGGAGCTACAGAACAGGCAGGATGGGTAAGCAACTCTGAACTGGTCCTAGATGCCTTTCATCAGGCATGGTGGCCCCTTTTCCTGCTGAGCCTAAAACAGGAGTGCAGGAGGGCACAATTTCAAGCTTAACTTATCACATTTCCCAGACTGTTATCTCCTGCATAGCTGGCAGGGAACAAACTGACATCACTGAGACCCCTCTGCCCCTTAGATCCTCAGTTGTCCTTGACTTCTGCTGCAGAAGAGGAGCAAGAACTGAGCATCTTAAAACATCTTCTTTAATCCACACAGCCAGCTGTGGTAGAGATCTGAGCAAGTAAAATGTGTTCTGACAGAATGTTTTCGAGGCTTTTCAGGAGAAATTCTGGCCATCACAGATCCTTTTCTGGCTTGTAGGGAAAAATTAGTAAGATAAATGGCCAGTATAACGATGTGGTCCCTTGATCTTGAAAACCTGAGCAGTCAGGTGGAGAAATTGCATTAGCATGAAACAGAGAGAGCTACAGCAGTTCCAGTTCTGAGAGGGTCACAGTAATGACAAATATGCTCTCCTACTGGGAATATTGTCATGAAAGGGCACTCTGAAGATATTAGAGTTTGTAAGATGTCCCAGAGACAGAAAGACCAGTCAGGTCCTCAGGGGTGTGTCAGTCACTCATGTTTTCAAAAGCATTTGTGACGCTAAACATTTCTCAAGAGGTCTGAGTGTCTCTCTACACAAGCTGCTTTACTGGCAAACTTTCACTTTTCCTGGGGCTTTTACCTTAATACAACAATCTTTCCATCTCACAGCACTGAGGAGATGGGGTTTTGCGTCCAACAGAAGAGCCAACATTGAGCCATTCTGCCAGAGTTGAGCACACACAATCATAAAGAAAGATATTGCCTAAGAAGCAAAGGAAATTAACAGGTGATTTTAATTACATGAGAGATTTGTCATGATGTGTCAGATTAGCCCTGGATAAGGGCTGAAATTCCACCCTGTTGCTCACTCCTGCTCTGCCACTGCTGCCTTTGGCCCTTTCCAGAATTTGTTTTCCCCCTAGCACCCCCAGACTGGCTGAGGTGGAACCACAGGAGCCCCCTGGGACCATCTGTGTCAGACACGGGGCAGCCCTGAACTCTCCTCACAGAGACCCCCCCCCCCCCCCCCCCCCCCCCCCCCCCCCCCCCCCCCCCCGCAGCCACAGAGCCAGCCCCTGGGCATGTGCACCTGGTACACATGAGAAGAAAAATCTGAAAATCGATCTAAGGCATTTCAAGTTTAAGGAGAACTACATATCTGGTTGAGCTTTAAAATGAATTACAAGAATATGATAGTAGCAGAACAAATTGAAGGAAAATAATGTAAGTAGAGAAAATATACATTTTGTGGGTCTTACAGGATATTCATAACTTCATTGTTTAGAGACAGGACTGTGGAGTAGGTTCAACTTCATCTCTTCAAACTGTGGTCTCACAGAGGTGAACTCCAGAGGTGCCTTGTGGAGTAGGAAGGGCAGTGGCAGAGCTCTGATCATCTTCAGCAGGTGAAGGTCAGGAACAATCCATGTGAGCTTTAAGCAAACATAGATAAGTTTTCTTCTTAACTGGGAAATGAGCCTGCTGCTCTTTGCTAGCCCCATGAAGCCCAGCGCCAGAGTATTGCAATGAGGCAAGGTAGGCAACAACTGCACAGCAAGTCCTTCTCCTTATGTGGACAAAGACTGCTTGAACCAAGCCACAAGGATCAGTCCTAACCTCTCAGCTTGCTCCTCAGAGCAGCTGTGAGTCAGACCCTTAATTTGATTTGCCCAGTCTTTGGTTCCTGCTGTGTTGCTGAGGCTCACCTGAGTCTGATGCATCACAAGCGGCTGAAGCAGCTCTCAAGTGGAGAAAATGCAAGTTTAAAACAGAGTGAGTGAAGCAAGTGAAGAACACACTTTTGACAGTAGATCTGTGGTTCTCCTTGCACCTGGAAGCCCTACTTGATGAGAGGTAACAGACTGGCAGAACACTTTAATATCACAGTTAGACAAGCTGGGCGTCATCAAGAAAGATTCCAGATGCTGAAAGCAGAAGTAAGGAAAACGTAGCAATGAAGTAAATAGCCCAGCAATGTCTCCTTCCTCCCTCACAGTTCTGACAACAAGGAAATTAGCTTTGAAGGTTTTCAATACCACAATACGACTGAAACTCAAAGAAAACAACTCTCCTCTGAAATTTATCACAGTGCTTGCAAATTCCCTGCCCTGGATAGGGCAGGCTTCATCTGCCTGCTCTTTTATCTGTCTCCCATACAACTGTGGATATAAATTCTGCTTAAAAAAAAATTAAGTGTTTTAGAACTTGTACTTCAGCCAAGATTCAATGTACTTTTCAACGTCAGCAAATTGGAAAATCTCAGTGTAAGTTGAAAGTTGAAATAAATGAGCTCTGAGATCTCTGCTTCAGTGGGAGGATTTGTTTTGCCTTTTCATTTTCTTGGCTGCTTGTATTTTTTTCCCTGAGATTTCTTGCCTCTTTCTTTACCGTTTCACAAGCAAAAAAAAACAATAAAATATTTGGTGGTGTGGTCTGTTAAGGAAGATGTAGAGGAGAGCAAACTGACTGCCCAGGTAGAGGCATCACAGATAGGCACTTCTAGTGAAAAAGGTGGGAAAGGTCCAGCTGCTTCTGTAGGTGCCAGATCCAAAGACTCATTTCCAGACACAGGGGCCTGGACTGCTTGCAGAGACTGCATTGTGAAGAGAAGGCATTAAATTCTATGAGGCAGCCCATAGGAAAAACAAATTACTCCCCCCACCCTCTGCACTGACCCTCTGTCTCCAGCCAAGACCTCCCAAAGGTTCATTCAGCCGCTGTGAGATTCAGAATGGCAAATCCTATTTTGGTGGGTGGTTTTATAGTAGAAACCTTGCACTTGGGAAAGTGTCAGCACAGGGAAAGGATTTTTCTGAAAGGGATCTGTTGGGGTGCATATCTGTCTCTGGTCAGCCCGTGTTCGGCTGGACCAGCCGGTCAGCTCTGATACGCCTCAACAGATCCTGTTTGTGAGTGCTTGGCTCTGCAGCACCTCGACTTACACTGGCTTGAGAGAGGGGACTCTCAGAGACATCCGGGGAACAGAGGTTTATTGGGGGGTCACAGGGGAGCCCCTTTGCCTCTGGTCTGATGCCTCCAGAGAGACTTCGAACCTGGGCTACAGAGGGGTTTTGTCCAGGAGAGTTCAAGGGGTGGATACAAGTTACCAACCAATAACACATCACAAAGTAACAAATGCCAACAGAATTACCTAAACACTAACAAATCGGAGGTAAATTGGGGAGTGGTCTCAAAGGACTCTGCCCACTGCTGGCTGAATCTTCTCC
>VZUI01054240.1:0-26407 GCA_013401135.1 Cettia cetti
CTTTCCTTTCCTTTCCTTTCCTTTCCTTTCTCTGTTGTTTCTTTAATCCAATATAGTACTTCTGTAGTGGAAAAATTCATGTGGCTCAGGAGGTGAAGGGATTGTATCCCATATCCTTGCTGGAATTCAAGCCTGCAGCTCTCAAGAGAATGCACCAAGGCATTCAGGCACTAGGCTTTAGCATAGGCTGCAGGGCAAAACTGCCCACCTTCCTTTTGAAGCCCTTACATGAAGGAGTGCAGCTTAAAGGCACAAGAAGAGAATTCCAGGACTGATAACTTTGGAGCTCAATAACTGCATTGTAGATGAGTTCTGGTTTCCAGGGTCTGGTGCCATTCCTGTTTTAGTCCAGTAACAGAGGAAAAAAATTATCTGTACGTGGGTGTCTATCCTAACTAGAGTACTATGGAAGAATTTTGTCCTATATTTTTCTTATAGCAGGCATTTTTCTTCATTTTTAAAATATCTGCCTAGAAAAGAACATGGTGAATGAAGTAGGTCAGCTGTGAGCTTCATCTCAGCTCTTCAGAGAGTGCTGCTGTGCATACAGCTTTTTGATCTGAATCCTGGGGCATGAAATTAAATATTCTTAGTTATGGGATGGCGAGTCACAGCTTTTGTGTAAGAGCACTGCCACCTACACATCTCCAAGATTATTTCACAGTCCTCCCTCACTTGAGTGCTACAGTTTGGAATCAGAGTCCAGCTTTTCCATACACTTACTGACAATTTTAATATGCTGGAAAAGTATTACCAAAGGATCTCTCTCACAAATCCTGATGGATGCCTTATTTTCTTGTGCAATGCCTCATTCAGGTAGCTTTTGGCACAGCCTTAGCTGCAGCCTGCAACCTCACAGCACCAGCTGCTGCTCTGCCTCCACTCACACCACAACAGTCCAAGAGACCCCCACTGCAGCCCACCCTGCTGCACTTCTCTCCCCTGCAATCTGTCAACACAAAACAGTCCCAAACATGGGCCAGCAATGACCCATCCTGCCTTTTCCACAGCCCTCAGCTTGCTCAGTGAGGAATCATCTTAGTAGATTATAGTGGGACGACCACTGAGGGGAAAGGCTTTCTCAAACTAGAGTTTCATAACAGGAAAAGTTCCCTCAGTCATATTCAGGTTATATTCATGCAATCATTGCATGTTATCTTGTGGGGACTTAGCTGCATTTTTCTCGATGGTTTTAGCTGCTGGTCTTCAGTCAGAAATGCAATATCCTGCCCAGAGCAGTGCTGAGCACAGTGCCTGTTGGCCTAAAATACAGGCATTGCTCAGCCCACAGACACCAGGAGGAAACACTGAAAAAAATGACTGCTGCTTTTGATGCAGAGCAGCCTGCAGGGCTGAAGGGTGAGTGCTTTGGCAGCATGGAGCCATTTCCTCGGTCATGAATGGCGGTGAATATGAAGGATCCTGGAAGACATGCCCAGGGGCTGTTGGTGTATCTCTTGTACCCCAGACAGGAACAACTCCACCTTGCTGCCTCATTTGCTTGTTGCTTGGTGCAAACCTTCCAGAAGTGCAGACTGACAATGACTGTGGAGCTCAGCAAAAGCCTCAGGAGGCCCAGGTATATTTCAAGCCATAATCATCAATGCCTCAAGCTACCCACACTGTTCTTCTGAAATATGTGGGCTAGGCCTAGGGTACAGCAAATCAGAACCATAGCTGGAATTCAGCAGGAAATATCCAGAACTGAAAACCTCAGCTATTGTCCCATACCAGTGCCTAACTTTCTGTGGTGTCATGGGAAAAATCCACATCCAGTATGATGTACTTCAGTGAACCAGTGTCTGAAGCTTGGTCAGTGCTTCTAAACCATGTAGCAGTTCTTGCAAAAAACCCAGGATGTTGACTTCATGGCTGTGTTTACACAGAGTGTAGACTTTAGAAAAAAAAGAATTAAGGAGATCAAAGTGACTGTGGAGCTAGCTGGAGCAGATAGGGGAAGAATTTTCTTTGAGGAAGTTAATGAAGAAGGAATTGAGGCAGCTGCTGCAGAGGTGACCAAAAGAATGCTTTGCCTCCGTAATTCCTTATGAGTTCAGAGCTGACCACCTGTTCCTCTTGTTGATCAAACACAATCCAAGCAAGAATGTTCTCTACTTTGTCCGATGTTGTTCCCCCTAAGAGTAGAACAGGTTCTGCTTCTTTCTGCACAAAGAGAGCACAATACTGTGGTAGAAAGAAGTAAGGCCTAAATAAGATGTTGCTGTCAGGTGCCACTGACTTTTCCTGACATCTATATCCTTGAACCCAAGAAAAAAACACCACATTGCTTCAGCAAGACAACTGGAAAAATTATAATGGGCCTTTCCTGTTTAGAGCTCTTCTCAAACAAGTGAACACATTTAATGGAGCTTATTTCATTCTTATTTCACTCTAAGCCATGAAAACTCCCATTGCAGTGGAATTGTATAAAGAGTTGGATGATGTGCTGTATGAATCAGAAGTCCAGCATGATACCTTCCTTCCTCAGCCACACAAGGAGGCTGATGGTGGGGACACACTCCAGGAGGTGTTACAGGCCTCTACCCCCAGCCACCAGGTCCCAAGCCAGAGAGATCTCAGTGCTGAACCCCCCACTTTCCTACCACATGTCTCCAGTGATCCTGACTCCAGTGCCTAAACACCACCATGAGGGAAGGCTCTTGGCAGTGAAACCCACAGGTCATGTTCATGGCCTGAGCAAGTCTCCATACAAATGTTGGGCATGGAGATACGTAGAGATCTGTCCCACACTCTTCTCCTCAGATCTTCTACTCTCTCCAGGCCTCCTTTTGGAAGTAGTAAAGTGTGGCAGCAATAAAAGTATTCAAAGTATTTAATTGCTATGGCTGTTTGAACCTTGATTTGTAGGTTGCCTTAGGCACTCAATGTTTTTGAACATCTGCCACGTCTTGTCTCTTGCCTGTTGTATTTCATCCATGAGCTACAAACACAGCGAGGTGTACTTTACCACCACCAAGAACTTAGATGTCTTTCACCTTTATTTCTCTGACCTGTCATTCTGAAAATAATAATGAATGCAAAAGGTTGGGGTTTTTTAGTATCATTATGAAACTTTCTAAGAAAATTCTTCTCTAGTGCTCTGGTGTTTGACATGTGCCTGAAAAACCATGGTCCCTGGAGACCATGAGGTCTTTGTCCTTGGAGGAAGATTGTTCTAAGTCTATAATTTCTCACCCTGCCAGTTCTGTCACCCTCTGCCTGATGAGTGGGAAATAACCTTACTGTACAATACAGAGGCGACTGCTGAGGGGAAAGTATTTCTCGATTCAGAATTCCATAATGGATGAAAACTCCTCTAAAGTACCATATTATTTTCAGAATATATTAATGCAGTTGTCTCATGTCTGCACTGCAGTGCACTGATTGTGACTGGGATGGAGCTCACTATGTTCGCAGCAGCCTGTATGGTGGTCTTTTGGGATTTCTGGCTAAAACAGTGTTGATATATTTTGGCTGCTGCTGATCTGTACTGCAAAAGCTATTATGGTCTAATTCTGGTCTAAATCTGCCTGCAAATTTTTTTGCAATTATATAAAATGTGTTTATAAGCTATTAAAACATCAGTGAACAGGTATTGGTGGAGTTATGATAGATTTACACCCCTGTCTGAGAACAGAATTCAGTCCCAGTTCTCTAGCTGAGCAGGAAGAAAAAAAGGTTAATCTTGAAGTCTCAATTTAGAAATAAATACATAGCATTTTGTTACTCCCTGTAGCACAAAAGCAGACAAAGGGAGAATATATTTATGGGTACATCCTGTTTCTGGTTTACAAACACAGGAGGAAAAAATTAACCACATCTATAATATACAGTAAACTTCACCTCTGCAAATGAAGATGTGGGAGGCTTTCCCAAATCTCAAATGAGAAGGCTTGCTGGCAGGGTCAGACCTTTGAAGTCACCCCACAGGCATTTGATGGTGTTCCAGATCCTGTTTACCTCTCATGGCTTACTGGTAATGTTTACTTTGTACAAGAAAAAAGAGGTTTAGGGAAAGGGCCAAATGACACTTTCTCCCAGCAGCAACACTGGCTGTGTGTGCTTCTGTACTAGGGGATCTCTGTTCCATTGGCACACAGAGAGTTATAAGGGAAGAGTCATGATTTCTCACATACCTTTAATGTCCCTTCATCAGCATGTTGTGGTTAATTACCTGCCCCTCATCTGGAACAATGAGGCTCTTATGTGTGTGAATTTCACGTGGGTGTCCCAGGCCAAACACTGAAGCTATTGAACAGCATGTTCTGTCAAGACATCCTTGTGTGCATCCAGTGGTTACTCAAGAACACAATAGCAGGGACTACTTTACATGGTCTGCATGAAGTAGTGGATGTTGGAAGCATAATGTGTTTAAGTCAGGTTTTCTTAAATATCTTATTCTGTGCAGCAAAACTACCTTGTTTTATGAAGGATGTTGGTAAGGGATGCTCGTCACAGGTTCCCCATCAGATTATGCAAAAATGTTTACAGCCAGCCAGGATACAAGTATCTGGGTTTCACAAGGTGATATGTCTGGGTTACATGCAGGCCAGAAGAGGAAAGGGCTATCAAATTTTATCCAGGTTAATACGAGAGCAAAAACTTTATCAATGGTAAAAATCAGTGGAACTGAGAGAAAGCAGGAATGTGAAGAGATATAGAGAACTTATTTTAAGGACAGTTCAGTATTCCTTGGTTACCCCAGGCATGTAAGAACTTGAACTGCAGAATGAAGAAATGATATATTGTACAAATTCCATGGCAATATGCAGGAAACATGCCATTACACATCCTTATCATACTGTGGCCTGAAGAAGAACCTTTTTCCATGGGAACAAATTATCTTTTCACACATCAACTGGCGCTGAATCAGTTTACATTAACTGAAAATTTGACCCTGTGTTTTCAAATTATCTACCTGTCTGTCCCTTGCAGTCCTCGGCAGCTTAGGAAGGGTATTTTCAAAGCTCATTTTATTTTCAAAATCCAGTCACTAACAATGTGTGCACAATATTGGCAAACAAGTTCAGTTTCTGGACCTATGATACATCTGACTTCACTAGCTTTAAGGACTCGCAAGAATATCCACACTAACATTTATGCAAATAACATATAGGGCTACTAAGCCACAACATAATTTGACTAGCTATGGAAATCATACCACAAGGATTGTCACAGGAATGAGGAAGAACAATTATTTTTAACATCCAGACTGATGGCCAAAAGCAATACCCTTCTCCTCAGAAAGGTGAAAATTGTACAAATTGCTACAGAGCTGAGCAGTCCTGAAGGATGTTTCAGGTTTCCAAGTCCATAATTTGATAAAATAGCTCAGTAGCTAACAATACCCACTGATTTTGGGTAGTGTGATTAGTGTAGTGTTAAGTTCCTGGCTATGAGTACAACTACCACAAATACAATGACCAGGGAGGCACTCCCAAATACTATGTCTTGTACAAAGTATAAATTGACTAATAAGTATTTGAACAACTTAGCCAGTAGCACATATCAAAGTTAAAAGGTAACTGAATGTAACTGTTTTAATTTACAGCCAGGACAACTTAGAACAAAATTGAGTTAAAACTTCAGGAATAAGGAAGAACAGAAATATAACAGAGGCTTGGAAACTCTTTGTCCAGAAGCTTCAAAAACAGGTTCAACAAGCACCTATCAACTTAATCTAGATCTTTCATCCCACCTTAGGGCAGCAGATGCACCAGGAATCTTAAAGACCCTTCCAGCCACAGTTCTGTCATTTCTAACCAAAGTTAACAACAGCTCCATTGCATGAAAATATCTGTTATCGTTTTCACTGGCTAAGCAATACAGAAAAACAGCCTCTTTTTAAAATGCAAAGGAAATTTCCTCCTTTCTATTGCATCCCACAATGATGAATAGAAAGAAAAGGTATGCTCTGAGGCAGAACCAGGAGAGGAGTACTTATGGACATTCTGTATCACAGAACTTTAAAAAATGCTGCACTTGCTATTAAGGTAAAGAAACCTGGCTTATAAAATGACTTAAATTGCCACAAAGAAATGTTATCCAGAAATACTATAAATGAGATCACTCACAAAGCCTGAATCAGCATTGTACAACAGGGTCATCATGCAGAAACATGTATCTATGTAGTCATATGGAACTTACAGTATGGAAGTGTGTTAAGAAGACACATGAAGATATCCCTGCCTACAAATGTAATTTCCTATTAGTCAAAGCTCATGAACAAGTGAGAAAGAGAAGGTACAACAGGCAGAACTGGCTGTATTGCTAGAGCTATTTTTGGATGATGATACGTGAATCAAAGATGAAGACTATTTTGTTGTTATATTGTGTCACGTCTAAATTTCCCTGGGGAGTAAATGGGGTTTATTGCAATTGTGGAAAAGCTTCTGGTGCATAAAGAAGTTCAGTTGGAAAAACAACAGTGCTGGGCTCACCTTTTCCCTGGCAAGTTGAATGACCAGCATGAGGTGGCTCAGGTCTCTGCAAAGTTCACACTCATCAATTCATGCACCTTGTTGACAGTAAATTCAGTACTGGAGAGTCAGCAGACAGCAGCACTATTTATAAGCTGACACTTGGTTTTCAATAGGTTATTGACTCATACAACCTGAAGATCACAGAAATGAATATCAGAATCTGCTCATGTGGTGCTTCCCAAATGAGCTGAGACCATCAGCAACATCTGAAGTATCTCCAACTTCCTCAGCTTCAAGTGGTATGTCTTCTGTTATGCTAATGTTTCTGTGGATCACCACAGATACTTTATCACCCTAATTGCTCTGATATATTGTGTAAGACTTGTTATTTCTTGTAGCAGATATCTGACAAACAGGGTGGGGGGCCCTTTTGGCCAGTAAAAATCAAAGGAGACCTTGTTTTATTCTTGCTATTCAGCAGCTTCACTTATCTAATGGCACCTTTACTCACAGGCAACCTCAGACAAACCAGGTACTCTGCAATTACCACCTGAGCAGGGTGGACGCAGGACGTGCATGTTGTAAGATGAAAGGGACAAGAAAAGCCTTTGCTGTCAAACTTGAGATCAGCCTCTGGTTCCTTGACAAGAATCTGCTTCCCTGCTATGTCCTGCAGACACTGACAGCAAAGGAAGCACACAGCTGCAAACAGTGAGAAAAAAGCCAAGGGAGAATTGTAGACATCCAACTTTCTTTCTTGCATTCTCTTGAAGCAAAGAATAATCACAAGGAATATGCTGGTGGTCTCTTCTGCTACAGAGTAAGTCATTGCTTCCTGTTCTGAGGTTGTGTTCTGCTGATTGACATCACCAACTGAATCTTTGTTCATTGCTTTGGCCTTCCTATGTTTATCTCATCTGTATCATCAGAACACTTTGTGGTTTAAAAACCAGATAGAGAAATCTTCATTCCCTTGGTCCTGGCTCCAAGGCCATCAGAAACATTAAAAAATGTTGCTGGAGAGTAAAGTAAAATTTTGAGACTTTCAGCCAAAATAACTGCAAACAGATAAATGCTGCTGGGCAAAACTTATCCCTAAGGATGTAGTGCTATTTACAGTCTTATTTAAATGTGTGGAATTTTAGGTGTAGAAAGCAGGTCAGTCTGCAGTCCATTCCTCTGTGCCTTAAATCAACTTTACTATGACAAGCATCTAAACATCTAAAAGGGCTGTCTTTGAAATCTACATTCTTGACAGAGTAGTCTAACTATCTGAAACAAAATCTGTCACTGCCTTTGTACTTGCAGCACTTTTACATCTTCATCTTCCTTTACACACAACGCATCTCAGCAACTACCTCTCTGTAACCTTCAGAAAAAAGTTCTCCTGCTATTTACCCTTTCCTTTTAGAAGGTTATCAATAGAAAGGAATAAAGAGTCTCCTGATTCTGAGACTACTGTGACAATTTTCAATCCTCTTCGCTTTTCTTTGGCCTGCAATGAACCTCTGCATTATTCAAAGAGCAAGAAGGGAGTCACAGATCTGGAAAATGCAGTGCAAGTCCTAGTCCAGCTCTCTGTGCAACAGCAGGATGAGCTGTAGCTTTGCCTTTCCCAGAAAGCATTTGCATGGTGAGTCTCCTCAAAACCTACAGTTCAGGACATCCTTCAATCTGCTTGAACAAAAAACTCATGGATTTCTCAGATATTCCCATTAAAAAACTATCTCTGTCTAAGCCACACTCTAACCTACACGAAACAAACCTAGAAGAGAACAAAATAGCAAAGCAGGAAACTAGAAGAACAGCAGAGAATGTTCCTTTCTGGGAATGAATGCCTGTCCAGCTCAATTGTGTGTAATTTGACCACTGACAGAAAATGTTTCATGTGAAACAGATATCCACCAAATAGAAAAAAGGAGCCATAGTTAAACTTCAGATTAACTCAAAATGAAATAAGAACAGCAGTACCTACAAAATCAGAGAAATAATGAACAATGAAGAAGAAACCTGGAAAAACCTATTCACTTAAGACACTTGAGACAGGAGCTCAAAAGTATTAGAAAACTAAGCAGGGGCTAAGAGAGGAGTGTTTCATTCTGTGAATATATTAGATAACTTGAACTTTGCTCTAATAGATTCCTACACAGAAGAATGCATTTTAAGGGTACTTGTTGCTTTCAGCACAAGCACCCTATGCCAAAAGGCCATGAATTATTGTGCTTCAGGATTGCAATTTTCCATTCACTGTATTAGTTTGGATTAAATATTGCCAGTATTCCTGAAAGACAAATACTTATGTCTTGCTGCTCAAAAACCATCTCCTTTCTGTTCTGAGAGACACCTGGATGCTACCCTGACTTAAAGCTGTTACGTGTTATAGATCCTACCTGTATACTTTCCCCCTCTTATATTCCACATTTTTCCTCCAACTGTGCTATACTTAGTGGCCAAAATAAGAATGCAGAAAACAGCCCATCACCAGAAGAAAGGGAGCAGCATCTGCCCATTTCTACTCTACAGTTTGCTGTCAGTGACAATGCTGAGTGTTGGGGAACACATTCAGTGCAGGTTGCTCAGGATGCAGCTGCAGGCTGAGCTGTGGGTGGTAGCCCCAGGCAAGGGGCCTTGAAGTGCCCACCCAGTGCAGAACAAAGCGCTCAGGGAGCTGTGGCTTGGACAGGGAACTGGACACTTGGAGACACCGCAGGAGCCAAGGACCTTGGACTTTCCCACACTTAGGTTGTGAGGGTATAAAACCCAAGTGTTGTGGTGTGTTCTCTCCTTGGAGTCCCTTCTTGGAGGCACCAGCTCAAGCTGATATTTTGTTATTGCACAATGATTAAATTATTTTAAAGATTGAGATGTCCGAGGCTCTGTGATGGTAAAGAAATCTGGTGTGACTGTAGGTGTGGGGGATGCAGCTGTGAAGTGGCCTTGATCCCGGCTCGGGTGGTGCAAATGTAACTGCTGGATGGTCAGAGAGGGAAGTTTCCTTAGCACTGAGGAACAGGCTCAGCAGGTGGGTTTTTAAATGACTGTGGTGGAGAGCAGCCAGAAACCAGGAAAGCAAGCCAGATGAGTCTTTGGGAAAATTTCTTGCCCCAGTGTTAAGCAAGTTAAACCAGACTCCATGGCTTTTGATGCTTCAGGCAAAATCCAGTTCTGACTCTCTTGCTCTCAGGGCTTGAATGAACAGTGTGTTTTTAATTTCTATTTCCTCCCAAGAAATAGCTATGGGAAAATTCAAACCAAAAGAGAATTAAACCCATGAGTACTGTATGACTGATAGGAAACTGCCTTCAGAGTTTCCTAAATACCAGAGAAGCCTATTATTCAGTTGGGTTGATGTATAAATATATCTTAGTAGTGATAACTAAGTACTTGTTACAAAACAGAGTTGTTAGTGCTTGCATACACTCATGTGAATGCTTGCCCACCCACACACCATATCAACCTGAACGTGAAGAAAAATCATTTCCCAGGAAAACAACACCAGAAATATACTGCTTATAAGTAGGTTGCTCTGTCTCTGCTGCCTATGCCTTGCTGAAGCATTACAAGGCAATGATCACGTGTCCTCAGAGACGCTGACAAAAATGAGGAATAATAAGAAGTCCAGGGCTAAACTTAGGATATAGTTTAGTCCAGGACCAAATCAGTTGGCTGGTTATAACAATATAATTGTTTCTACTACAAAAACTGTATATCACATTCACTGGTGCCACTTCTGATGTCAAAACACAACAAAATTCTTATTTTTTTTTTTTTTTACTGGTGAAAAAACCCTCTGAAATTGCCTTTGTTTCTAGGAGTTTGCTTTCTTTTTTTATAACTACTTAGATTTTTTTTACATCATAGTATGCATTTAAAATTGTGACTCCTAGGGATATTGAAAAATTCAAGATTCTACAACAGGTCCCCTAATTATACAAACTGGTTGCAACAGACAGGAATGTGATTCATCATGAGAGAAATTTATGCTGCCACTGGGAGTGGCAATGGTTTTTATATCCCATTGCTCTAGAAGCTCCATCAAGAAATTCGACTGTCAAGCTGACACCATCAGTCTCGAGGAGAAGGTAAGTATCTCCATGACCTTTAATTCTAAATGTCAGAACTAGGATCTAAGGATCAATATGTCCCTGAGTAATATACATGCCTCCTTTGCACATATGTATGGCATGTGACATATTTTGAGGAAGTGACAGTATTTCCAAGTTGCTGTGCAATGTTTTGGATTACATTAAAATGTATGGGCTGTGTAATGAATCTGTGCTTAACTTGTACAATGGTACTTCTAAACTTCTACTTTCCAAGTGTGCTCCTAAAGAAGATTTAAAACCATTTACCAGACTGGTAATTTGTAAGAGCAGAGTCTTTCTATAATGCTCTTTTAAATGTTTATAAGGATAATTTAATTATTCTTGTGTAATAGGGGAAATATGCTTACTACAGAGGTGGAGGAAGTTATTCAGACTCAGTAAGAATCAAACCAAATGTGTCTTAGAATAGTGGAACTTCTAAAGTATTGAACCTATGATCAGATACTTCTACAACACTTTACTGGATGCAGACACTGGGAAAAGTCTTTCATGAGAAAGGAACTCTGTTCTAGGTCTAAGGTATGAAGAGTTTTGCAGCACATTCAAGATGATCTGCTTGCAATAATTGTGATTGTAACTGAAGGGTATCTGGGAGAAGGAGTTTAAGCTGCAGGAAAAGAGTTTAAGCTTCAGATAAAAAAATATGTCTGGAATTTTCTCCTAATGCACAATGTGTTTCTGTTCAAAATCTTACTAAGTGAGCCTGTCTGTAGTTCCATTTTCTGTCAAACATTTGTTAAGTAACCAGCATTAGAAGGACACAGTATGCGAGGCACAGCTGAGTAATACACACAAAGTTTTTGGAGAGAAACAAAGAGTAAGATATGATCAAGGGTGTAATTAATAAGTGCTATGCCTGGAGGACTCAAGGCAAAAAGATCAGGACATAAACTGAGCTGGAAGTTTGGTTAGGACAAAGTTAGGGCTAAGCAGCAAAGCCATAGCTATTGCATGAGCTAGAGAAGCAGCTCGACTCAGAATACTGTTTCTGCAAATGTGTTTCTTCTGCTATTCAGGGTGCTGGTTTTCAGATTCACTGTGAAATCCCAAATGTAATGAGCAGGGTATTTCCATAAAGTACTAAATAATTCAGCCAAACTATTGCAAAAAACCTTACCAGGGCATCTAAACATAGTAGATCTAAGGATGAGAAGCCTAAATTATTTTTACCCTTGTTTCAGGTGATCACAGTGCCACAATGTGCTCTCTCAGTGCAGCCAATGCCAGGTTCTGTCTTGACTTTTTCAGAGAGCTGAACAAAAGAAAAAGAAATGAAAACATCTTCTTCTCCCCACTAAGTCTGTCAGCTGCCTTTGGAATGGTTGTCCTTGGAGCCAGGGGCAGCACACTTGAGCAGATTGAGAAGGTAGGTCTTTGCTCTGAAAAGGGAACGGTGGCAAGATATGAGCCAAGAGGTTGATTGTACCATCTGATACAATTCCTAAACATCCAAAGGGCTGAAGCACACAGAGAACCCTTTAGAAAATACATTATGCTGTTCCTAATACCAAACTTCTCAGACTAAGCATTATTATTGAATTGACTGATCAGTGAATGCATCAGCGCTAAAGAGAGTGTTTTGGAGGTATCCCTGCACTCTCAGGGTTCAGAAGAGTTCCTTACCTTTAATGTGTTTTTTTGCCTTCTCTGGACACCCAAAGCCTCCTTTCTCATATAGAAAGATTTAAAAGATTTCATGCACTCACCATCTCCTAAAACTACTTGTTCACTTGCAATGATTTTATGGTAAAGAACAAAGGGGCCTTTCCACAGGTACTGTGTCTGGCTGTGTTTGAGGATAGGCTTGCAACACTGCTTTCGCTTTAAGTACCTTCACTCAGCTGCATTCACCCAACATTTACATTGCAGGTCTTTCATTTCAGAGAAGTTTTGAGCAGTACAAGACAGGAAAACAGATACCCTTCTGAGGAGGTAAGACACGATTGCAACTCTGAACTGGATCAACAGGAGCCAGTTTGTCAGCTTTTTTCCTTGAAGACAATCACTTAATCAGAAAGCACAGCAGGGCTGATCAGCCTCTCCATTTAGATTTGCCGACCTGCTTATTACTGTTCCTTTATTAGTTATTTAAGGGGCCTTGTGACACCACACATTTCAACAGCTGAATCTTCTCATTATGGGTGTCCAACCAAAACAGTGGTGCCGATCTAAAATGTGGTAAGTGCTTCAATTGCCACCTGCAAAGGTTTGACTACAGAGCATGCCAAAGGCACCTTGGAGCTTGCTTCTCCCAGTCTCCAAGCCAGCAGCTTTTTGCTTAGTGTGCACAGGACATCACTGCAGGACACAGTGTGGTTTGGAGGCGCAGGCCTGACGGGGAACTCTTTTGTCATTCTGTAGATGTGGCACAGGGTGAATAGGAGATGGTGTCCTGGTGCACTTATTCCAGTGTCTGTGTCAGCTGGGTGGAGTAGGGTTTCTCATGCAGAGAGAAGCTGCAATTCACCCTCAGGTCCAACTTTGCATAGGAAAGCTCAAGCCTACCACGAAACATCTGTTTTCCTGTTTGAAGTGTGAAGAAGATGAAGGAGTCCATTCCCAGTTCCAGGCTCTGTTGGCTGAAGTCAGTGAACCTGGACCAGGCTGTTGTCTCACCATTGCCAACAGGCTCTTTGGAGAAATCACTTATCCATTCTTCCAGGTAAGCGACCGTGATCTCCCTTGTAACACCTCCTAGGAGTGGGGAGCTCAGTGGAATGTTTTCCATCAGAAAGTACAAAGGGACATAGGCCTTTTTTACTAATTTCTTTCTTGCTGATATACTACATGGAACTGTTCTGAAGCCATGAAATTCTCTGTCCTATAAAAATCATCATGTTGACATAAACTTCTGAAATTTTTACTTTCCAGCAATACTTGGATTCCACAAAGAAATTTTATCGAGCAGAACTGGAACCGGTAAATTTTAAATACACTGAAGAAGAAGTCAGAGAAAAAATTAACTTCTGGGTTGAAAATGAGACAAAAGGTAAAGAAAAAAATGTGCAAAAATGGTTTTTGGTTTGCAGTCGAACCACTTAGGAATAAGTGGTTATTACTTTGTTCCCAAAATAAGCAAGATTTTTATATATTAAACACCTGCACTAATTATTTTCTTTTCAGTAGCAAATATATATAGTAAAGGGAACAAAAATGACTTGAGTTCCTTGATTCCAAAGCTATACATAAATATTTGTCATTTGTATGACAGCATTATACCACTTGTCAATTTAAAAGAAATAATTATTAATAGTCAAAATCAGCTGATTGCTGGAACAAAGTAATAATTTTTTAATTCATTATTTTTAAAGGTAAAATCAAAGACCTATTTGCTGCTGGTTTTATTGATCCCTCTACTGTACTTGTCCTGGTCAATGCTATATATTTTAAAGGAAAGTGGGCAGTAGAATTTAAGAAAGAAGACACTAAGGAAATGTATTTTCACCTGAACAAGGTACAGTATGGGCAGGAACTGAAGCAGCTGGGGGATGGAGGTCAGATGTCTGTCTCCTGTAATAACAGATGGGGGCTTTTCTCCTCTGCCTTATCCCACGACAAAACAGTGGTCTACAGTGAGAACAATAGAAGGCTGTATTTCTCTCCATTTTCCTAACCAAATAAATAAATGTTTATACCAATTCACATCAGAAGTAGTTCTTGTGCAGCTGAGATCCTTGTTGGACCAAATCCACTGAGCACATGCACTAACTTTGTTGGGGATTTTGCAACTAAGGGTGTTGTTTCAAAAATAGTCTGCTCTTGAGATTGAAACTGAAGATTCATGTTTCTCTGCTACTATTTATGAACAGAATAGTGTGTGCTTTTGAGAAAAAAAAAATGTATCAAAGACAAATTATCTCAGGGAAATGTATGCATTATTCATGAAGAATTTAATTTATGATTGCATAAGATGCATCCGTTTCCTCATCTGGCACCAGAAAAAAAGAAAGATGTAATGAGGAAGTTGTGAGTAAAGTAATTTGGCTCCATTAGAAAGGGAAATGTACTTTTTATGCTTCTAAAATGGATAACTTCATTGGAAATACAGTTGAGAGGAACATATCAATGCTACAAGTATATTAAATGCATGACCAGTTTAAATAATGCTTTTGAGGCAAACTCTAACCTCAGAGATTAAATCAATTAAAACCAGGGTGATAATTTCTGTATTTTCCATTTAATATGTTTCATGTGTTCCAGAATGAGAGAAAGAAAGTGCAGATGATGTTTCGAGAAGGATATTTTAACATGGCCATCATAGAGGAACTGAAAACAAAAGTCATAGAACTCCAATACTTCAATAACGAACTGAGCATGCTCATTCTTCTTCCTGACTGTGAGGACTTTACTGGCCTAGAACAGGTAACACTTAATTTTCTCTCTAGTAACATACATAGAGAGCAATACTTTAGCTTTGCTCCAGTGTGGTCAGAAGAAAAGTGGGAAAAACTGAACTTCCTTTCCTTGCATTCCTTACGGTGTCAATCATTACTCCCAATACCACCTTACAGCTTGAATGTGCCCTCACCTATGAAAAACTCGCAGAATGGACCAGCTCCACTATGATGCAACCACTGAGAGTGAAGGTGTACCTGCCCCAGTTCAAGATGGAGGAAAGTTACGTTCTCAACAGCACTCTCCAGGAGATGGGAGTAATGAATGTTTTTGACTGGGGAAAAGCTGATTTGTCAGGAATCTCTATGAAAGATGGCTTGGTTGTGTCCAAGGCCATCCAGAAGACAATTGTGGAAGTCAATGAAGAGGGCACGGAAGCAGGTTGTTCCATGGGGCTTCTTGCAATGCCTCTGTGTTGCCCAGTAACTTGTGAGTTCAAAGCTGACCGCCCATTCCTCTTCTTCATCAGACACAACCAAACCAGCACCATTCTCTTTTTTGGAAGATATTCCTCTCCTTAAGTGGAGGTTATATTGAAAATTAGATCTTTCTCCCCATTTACATCCCAACTGGTGAGCAATAAGGAAAAAAGACAAAACAAAAGACACTTCTCTAGACTTTATCCTAAAGGCTAGTTTGCTGTAAATAAAAAGACTATCTGAGAAAACCCAAATTGAAGATAAAACCCTAAATCCCATGAATCTTAGGCATATTTTACTTTTAGGAAGCCTCATGAAAATGACATCTACCTTAAAGTACACTATAAGGTATTTGCCAAAAAAGCTCTAGTCCTCTAGAGACATCTGCAAAGAAAACTTTACTTTAAGCCTTTCCTAATGCAGTATGGATCCAATAAGCCCATAACTTTAGAGTCCTAAAGATAAATGTTATATTCTCTCACAAGAAGTAGACAAGAGGATAGGAGTCTGCATTAAAAACATAACCTCAGGTACTTGGTCTCTTTTAGCCTTTCCTACCTAAGGTTTCAAGGAAAATACCACTTTATAGGGAAGCAGAAAAACATCCCCCTGGGGCCTCCTATTAAATATTGCTTGGAAGCAGTGTTTCAAACTGGAGCTCTCAGGGTTTATTCTCAGAGAGCAGAGAAGGCAGAAGATTTTCTGGTGTAATTTTTCATGTTCTCAAGAAAGGCAGACGCGCTGTTTATTTTTTTTTTTCCTGTGAAAAACCCTATATTTGTGAGCAAGTTATCCAACTTCCTCATAAACTTCCACATTAAAAAAAACCAAAAAACAAAACGGTTTCAGAATAATGGAACAATTTTCTTATAGGGCATGCTCTGTGATAGCTGGGAATGGGACGCATAATTCCCACATTAAACTTTGAGTAGTCATCAGCCATTCTCACTTCTAGAGAGAAGAGCCAGCTCTGTTTGGGCCTCAGGCAGCATGAGTTTCTTGTTCCAGCTATTTTATTCATCATCAACATAAAAATAAAAATATATAGTAATGGTTTTAAATGGGTAGCCTGTGTTTATTATTTTTTTCTATCATTACTATTTATCATGATAAACCCACTGCAAGCTAAATATTAAATGTAGTAGTCTGCAGAATTAAGTGAACAGAGGAGTAGTCTAATATAGTAAGTAAAAACAATGGTAATTCTTTCAAAAAATGTAAATGGCACTGAAGTCTACCTCCCACTTTTAAATATTCACCATGCTGAGTTTAGGCACTGGACAATTCAACATTGGGGTACATAAAGTCTGAACCTGCCCTCTCTTTTACATTACCACTATTAGTTGCCTGACCTGCGGATGAGCAGTTCTCTGGGAAGCAAAACAAGAGGTAAATTTCTGGTAAAGGTAATTTTCTTGCAAGAATGATCTAGTTCCCTAAACCATCTCCTGGATGTTGTGGAGTAGATAGTGGGAAGGAATAGCACAGGGTCACAAGAAGGGAGCAGCCTGCCCAGTCTGGAAGTAGGTAACATCCAAAATCCACAGATACATGAAGAATACTTGCTTTTATGGGAAAAATATTTCACTCTTTGATGACTCACTTCTCCTTTCCCTGTTACTCACTGATGGGAAGAAGGTAAACACTGTGAGCATACTAGTGCCATTGTAGAACTGACGATTCAAAGGGCTCTTCCAAATGCTGAGATGTGCAGGAAAAATTACAGTAAATTACAGTACCCAACACAGATGGAATTGCTAAATAAAGCAGAACCATTATAGTCTGCAGATACCTCATACAGCTGCAATTGCAGTATGAAATACAGCCTGAAATAGTAAAATTAACTGTAGAGACACAGTTTTCATACCAATCAACTGGTAAGAGAACACAAACCACAGGCTGTTAGCTCTTTGATAAATAAAGTATGCAAAAAACAGCTATACATGTTTTTCAACAACTGCCATTGGAATTTTGTGTATATCTGGTTTGTCTCCAATTAAAATTACTTATGTTAAAATAAAAAAAGAGTAAAATGAACAGTATTAGAATTTATTAGCACAATCAGGCCTATACATTTTCAGATAAATGTAAAAGAAAAAGAATTAATGTGATAAAGGCAGGTGCTTTAACGTTATCCCAAAAAGCACAAGTCTTAAAACAGGAATTCTGTGTGTGAGCAAAGGAGAAGGGGTGGCTGAAACAAGGATGTCACTTAGTTTACTACAGCAGAAGTAATTTCATATTATAATTAAAAAACCCCACAACTTACTTCAGGGATATCTAGATCATTCAGAACCAGCAACAAAATATAGTATAAATTATAATTAAAAACCCTCTGTCTTCTCCTTATGCATTTCCTTATGCATATTTTTTCCATATTTTTTTCTTATTGCCATTTTAATATATGAGACATCAAATAATGTGGTAGAAAACACCAGAAGCTGGAAAGAAGCCTCCTGCTGCTAGTGTAATAGAAGCAGCTCCTACTATGGAGGGCAGTGCTCCCACAAAATCAGGGGCGTTTTCTTAAAAATAGAAGGTAAGCCCTCCACTCTGGCAGTGAATGATTCTCCTGTGGGAAACCGTAGTTTGTAAAAGTTCTATGCCAAGCAATAGAGCTTGCAGAGCACAGAAAAGCTGGAAACTCCAAAGGGTGCCTGGAGCAGACATATCCTTGCAGGGCATTCCACTGCCTCCTCCCCAGGGACAGGCTCGATGCCCAGTGTTGAGGCAAGCTAGCACACGACAGCCTACATAAGTGTAGACTGGCAAAAAGCAAAGCAAAAGATGTCAAATAGTGCGTGCATGAGGGTCCATGGAAAGGCAACACACATTTGTCCCACAGTAGAAAGATCCGTGTCTTTCCACAGTCTGATTACTGAGTAACTCTTTACATACTCACATTTCCACTGTACTCTGTTCTCTCAGATGGCTGCAGTTCTGCTCAGTTTTCTCTGAAACTGCTTTCCTTTAAACAGTTTCTTAGTACCTATGTATAACATATTTTTTATTATATCTTCAAAAGCTTTGCAATGGATAGGCAAGAAGGGCAAAGGAAGATTTTTGTCACTGAAAAAGCCAGAGGGCAGCTTTGAGTCACGCTCCCCTCCCCCCACCTCCTTTCCCTCATGAAGAAGACAAATGTTTATTTTCCTCAAAATATAACTGGTAGGTTTTACAGTAGGAATTACTGGTTCCTTATGATCCCAGTAAGGAAGGCACTCAGGCACACAGTAAAGTGCACAGTCTGTGTGATGCAGACAGCCATCCAAACCACAAGCAAACATTACTCTCAAACACAACCCAACAGTTCCTGAGCAACCAGAAGAAATTAAATGTGAAAATAAAAACAGAGAAATGTTGGAAAGAGCTGCTTTCCCAGCTCCTAGCTCTCCTTGTTTATGCCAGTGTCAGGGAAGAGCGGCAAAGACCATGTACTGGCCTAGGCACAAAGGGCAGCAGAATCCTTGCTCTCCTCTTTTTTGGGACAAACATGGATATGAAACAGATTTTAACTTGTTTGTCTTACTTTGTTTGCAATACTACACCTGTAGCTTTTGAATTTCAGGAGAAGCCTCTGTTTTCCTCATAACACTTACAGTTTCCCCTTTTGTACTAACAGTAGATGTATCAAAACCCCCAAAAATTAACCCAAGGGTTTGCACCTACAGACTAGTCTCCGGAGAAGATGTACTGCCCCTATCCATGACTACTAACAGAACCAAACTTTCTTTCTTCCATGAGCTTCTCTACTTTGCATGTTTTAAACCATCTTGCCTGCCTTGGCAAGGTAGTCTTTCACACTACAGCTTTTTCAGCTTACATAATACAGAAACTGAGTAGTTTCAGACTTTCAATCACTTGTATCTGTGCATAGAAACTGTTGTGGTGAGCATGTTGCATATGTAGGCATATGAAATGTAGAGTGTGCAAAGAAGGCAAATATAGTGCATGGGAGAAGAAAAGAGTAAAACCTACATGCCCTTTTCCAGAAGCCTTAGTGTAACAAAATGTTTATGAGAAAATCTTGGACATTATGCAAAGGAATGGCCTTTTTAGCAGGGTTGGTTCTGTCCTTCCTGGACAATTTCCACAGGGGTCCTCACAAACAAATTGAACCACAGCATAAAAATGACTGTGGGTGCCCAGGAAAACTCTTCATGAAAATGCCAAAGATGTGCTTGAGCAACTGCTGAGTGATAGCTGGAACTCTAATATGAATATGTGAAAATGGGAGAATAAGAAAAGTCATATACATGACAGACCTTTGCACACAAAACCTAAGCCCTCAGGTAGTGATGGTTTGACAAGTATTCAATAAAGTAAAAGCTACAACAGTACAGCACACAGAATAGGAAGCATGGAACAAGGTGAAGGGAAAGCTCCTTCTCATCTTCAGATTTTCCCATCCTCATTGCTGCTATAACATTCTCATCCTGAATTGGGAAACTAAAAGCCACTCCAATTATCAGGCTCTGCACATACATCCCTGCATTTCAGCAAGGCAAACAACACTGTTAAGGGTATAGTAGCTCCCCTTCCTTTTCAGAGAGGGTGCACCTACTGCTGTATGCTCTATGACTTAATAGGTACAAATCTGGATTTCTATTATCCATCCCTATGGCCTTTGCAGATGCCAGATTTGTTTCCTTACTGCTCATCAAGTCTATTATTTAATAAAGAGTAATAGCTTTTTACAATTGAATTATATTTTATATTATGCATTATGGTTGTCTAACAGACCATGAATGTTCTTGCAGACAGATTCTGTAGTTTATTCACCTGCCATAGTTACAAGGTATGGAAGATCTATGGGAATGGCCTGTGCAAGTACCATGGGCCTTGTTGCCATGACCTGCAAAGAATGAAAATTTAAAGCTGACTCTTAGTCATTCATTAAATACCGCTGGCTGGTTCAAATAAATTTCTGAATTCCTGAATACTCTGGGGTCAGGTTTACAGCCCAGGAAATAAATAATTCCTGACTGTTCCTCAAATCTCTTCCTTTTCCATGCCCATCTTCAGGTCTCTAAGTCATCTCAACTTTGTTGCTTTAAATGTTTTCATCAAAATGACATTTTAGCAAAATGTGCTTTCTCCTCAGAGCCCTTCTCCCCTCCTCCTGAACACCTAAGCTGTAGACCCTCGTAGTTTGGCATCAGGTAAAATACTGTAGTCTCACCTAGGCAGAGAAATGGATGTGGCTGTGCTTTTAACAAGGACAAGCCATACACCACACCAATCTCTGCACTCCAGGAATATATTTCTGCATTTTGTCAGACCAAAACACCTTTCAGTCTTGAAAACTAAACAGAAGGTTTTGAGTTTGTTCTAACACGGAAAAAATCCTTTTCAAACCTCTCTCAATAGAATGACCATCCTGCAGCTGGCTTTGCTTGGAATTACATTATTTTGGCAAGGTCAGATGGCCACAGCTCCTGAGGAACATCCCTTTGTTCCACTGCATAGATGCTGCAGTGAGTGAGTAGTTGTGTATCTACCAGATCTCCAACAGTTAGCCCAGCATCCAACTTTCCCTTCATGGTTGGTGGGAATACTGTGTTAGAGTGCTTCCTGCACTGACAATGCCTCACCGCTGAGGAGAAGAGAAGGTTACAGCAAGAGCTTGAATAATTAATTTTTAAATCAGGTTTCACTTCAATAAATAAAGGTTGACTTGCTGCAGATAGAATGGTCTGCTCAAGACTGGTCTGCTCAATGTTTCAAGGTGCAATGAATCAAGAGGTCATGACAAAAGGCTCTGACTGAAGAGAGGGCTCCTTGAAGGCAACAGTGGGAGTGTCTGAAATCGTGCAATATATATCACCAACAGCTCAGGGAACTGTGTAGGTTCAGCTGGCAAGCTGGATTATCACATGCCTCTTTGAAGTTTGTGGGGTAAGTATTTCTCCAAGAAAATGTAATTTCTAATATGTATTCTTTAAGATTAAAAAAAAGATATTATGTTCAAGAACCCTAAGGTAAGTATAAGACAGGTATGTAAAGAGACAGCATATACAGTAATTTTGCCTTGCCTTCTCAATATATCTTATTTGACTGTCAAATACTTTTAGGTGGGCAAAATATGTGGCTTGTGCATCGCAGCACTGAGTAGAAATAGTTCTTTTTAATTTAAAACCTGTTGTTACATTAAAACTATACTTTTATAATTTTAATTATTGGGAATAAAGGCATTTCTCTTTTCTCAACCTCAATCCCTGACAAAGCCCATATATCATATATATATATATATATGCATGATTGTGCTAAAAAACATCAGCAGAGATTAAATGTCTGAAACAGGACCATGGGAAAACTCTAAATTTATATGTCAGCATCTAAGCAGCTGTCTTACAGAACAACTTACTCCTATTACTGCTATAAATTACAGAAAAGCAACCTCCAAATTTGTGGCTGGTTGTACTAAACAACAGTAAGAAGCACACAAAGAGTGTAGTGAGTTGACTACATTTGATGTAGAGTTTGAGGGCAGCCACAGAAGAAATGAAACATTAAGTTTGCATTGCCTCAAACATCATTCAGAGCCCTCTGGATGGTCATAGGGAAGCTCATTCATTCAATGTTATATTTATGATATTGAAGGGTGGATAATCTATTTCCTAAAAGGCAAATACAAGGTACTATCTTGCTGATTGAAATCGTGTTCATATGTAAATGGATCAAGAGTTGTAATATTTCTAATGATCACGGAATTTGCAGGCTTCACATAATTCATTGGTTCAGCATCACAAAATCAGCAATGAATTGGCAGTTTCTGGG
The DNA here is from genome assembly GCA_013401135.1 of Cettia cetti. NCBI lineage: Eukaryota > Metazoa > Chordata > Aves > Passeriformes > Sylviidae > Cettia > Cettia cetti. Next base: position 22,123 of record VZUI01054240.1, read on the forward strand.
CTATTGGCAGTACTTTTTAAAACAAGCACTACATATTGTGACCATAAAGTCATATTTCTGTTTGCTTTAGGTAACACTGATTTCACAATGGGCTCCATCAGTGCAGCAAATGCAGAATTTTGTTTTGATGTATTCAAGGAGGTGAAATTTCACCATCCCAATGACAACATCTTTTATTGCCCCCTGAGCATGATTGCAGCCTTGGCCATGGTCTATCTGGGAGCAAGAAATAACACGGAGTATCAGATAGAGAAGGTAAGTTACATAAATGGGTATAAACTCCATTTGATACCATTTAAAGAGAAAGCAGATTATCCATTTCTATCTTCCAAACCTGCCCAGCAAAAGAATGGCTTTCCAGATTCTGGAGCTACTTTTCACTTATTGTATTTCCCCAGGAAGGACAAGAACAGCCTTTGGTTTTCATTAAGAAAAAGCAGTTCTGGAGTATGGTTAAGGCAGGTCTCTTGCTTCAGCTTGTATTTTCTCAGAGAGCTGATTCCTTCCAGGTGGAAAGGACAACTTGAAACATACAAAAGATGAAACATTCGGAAAACAAGAGTCATAAATACAATGCTGTAAGGCTGTAGCTGATTTATGGACAATGCCATTACCCGGAAAAGAAGGAATCTAAGCTGAAGATCACAATAACAAACTTTCAGTGTGCTGCCTGGTTTAAATCTCACATGAAAATTCTCAGTTCATCTATGTGCTAATCAGACTTGGTCAGTGAAAACCTACAGTTTTAGCACAAATATCAGTGACTGTCAGTGGATTTCACATACCTAATTTCTACCTTCAATTGCAGGTTCTTCACTTCGATAAAATTGCAGGACTTGGAAGTATGCAGACCAAGGTACAGAAATCTAAGGTACATCGATTTTTCTTTCACATCCTTTTCTTGAGAATAGACTGTTCTGATTGTGCTTTTAGTAGTTTCAACACCTTGTCAAACCTTTGTTAATTCTCTTAATTTAAGAGATGTATGTTAAAAAAACCAACAAAACCCACAAACCACCAAAGCCCAAAGAACAACAGCAACAAAACAAATGCCAAGCAAACAACCACAAACAAAAATAAAGGAACAAAAAAAAAAAACCCAAAAAACAAAACCAAAAAACCCCGCAAAACACCACCAGAAAAAGAAGACAGGACATATTGCAAGTGACAGGACAGGATGGGATGCTTTGGGCACCAGAATACACTTCAGTGTAATGAACTCCACACCTGCAAGTACTGCTGAGGTACAGCTCTTGAAGGGGTCTCAGTACCTGAAGCCAGGGTACAGTAGGCAGACTTGCAGCTGAGACTCCAAAGTGGGACAGAAAGATGTTTCAGTAGAAAAGAACCCAGAGTCCTCAAATCCACTTACAAAGCTACAGGGACTTTTCCAGCCTCCAATTCCCACTGCTACTCCAAGAGAAGCATGAGAGGTCCCAGTACCTTGATAACCACTGGTATGCTTCTGTCTGTCCATGTTATTCTGCTGCCTATGTAAAGATAACAAAAGCCATGGAGCCTGGTCTGTCCCCATTCATTTGGGATCTAAAACACAAGGTGGGACTTAAGAAAAGATGAGGTTTGTTTTTACTATAAAGGTAATATCTAAAGCTAGAATATTTAGGGACTCATCAAGCATTTACAAAGGAGCTGTTCAACACAATTATTCTCAAAAAATAAAATCCCACCTATTTTTTATCGTTGTGCAGTTTTCTTAAATGCTTTTAGCCTGTGTCACCGTTCTTGGGACTTGAGACAGGGGATCCATTTTTTCGCTGTATTACAAAACACTTCCTGACTCCCTTGCCATCTAGCTCTCTTCTTCCATCTGGAGCTTCTGCAGAAAAATGTCATGAAAATGCAAGCAGCACCTGGGAATTAGAGACTTTGTACCTATGGCAACTCACCAATTTCAATAATTAACCACTAGAATGAGCAGCATCATTAGCTGCCTAGACTGAACATCCCTCCCATGGAGCTCTTAGACGCCATTACATGTTCATTTGCAGATGTTCAAATACTGTGTATTTTCCCACATTATTTGTACCTTAGAAATAATCCTCTTTTTCATAAAATAACCTAACAGTTGTACTTCTTTGTCTTCTTATCAACAACTCAGTGTGGCAAGTCTGTGAATATCCACCTACTGTTTAAAGAAATTATCTCTGATATCACTGCACCAGAAGCCAATTATTCACTGCACGTTGCCAACAGACTCTATGCTGAAAAGACAAGTCAGATCCTACCGGTGAGTGATCTCTTGCTAAACCCTGTAAAATTCTGTAATCTGGGATGATTGACCAGGGTAGGTGGCCAATTAATCCAATAGTCCCTACTGGTGGGATTTACGTGGCTTTTCCCTTTGCCATGGCCCTGGCAACAGTCTAAATGGAAAGCAATTTGAGGCAAAAATATGGTCCTATTAAAAAAATGAATGGATTAATAAAAAAAATTATCAGTAATGTTCTATTAGTAATGTTCACTCCCCACTTGCTCCCCCAAAGCATTTAATTTTAATTGGTTGTTTGGTTTTTTTAGAAAATATTTTGACTTTGGCATATTTCTTCACTTGAAAACTCACCTCAAAAACAAATTTTGGAAGTGTCAGATCTTTCACATTTTCAAAGCAAAAGATACAAATATTCTAAATCAAAGGAACTTATCTTTAAAAATAAGGAAAAATGCTTTGAAAAAAGAAAGTGGACCTAAAGATGAAAAAACAGTCTAAAATAAACTTGTAAAAAGGGGGTTTGGATCAGGCTTTCTTCCAGAAAATCTTAAACATTTTTAATATATGCTTTTAACTTGTCACATAGTAAAGATGTCAGATCTGAAATTGTCAAGGATCAAAATAATTTTACTGGTCCAGTTTTAGCAAATTCTTTCAGGAAGTAAGCAATGAGAACACCTTAATCATGACATCACTATAAAAATCTTATTAGCCATATTTTATTTCGCTTTCATATTGTTTTTCAAAAATTACTGGTTCAGTGGCTACAATTATTGGTGTCTTTACAGATCTACTTAAAATGTATGAAGAAACTGTACAGATCTGGCCTAGAAATGGTCAACTTCAAAACAGCATCAAATCAAGCCAGGCAACGCATTAATTCCTGGGTGAAAAATCAGACAAATGGTAAGTCAGAGAAGATTATGAAATATACTTCTCTCTGATCACTGTATTTTAGCAATTTCTGAAAAGAACAAACATTAGAGGAGAAATTTCCTTCTCCTGTCCCCATTAATGGATATTTTATGTGGAAAGAGATGACTCTATTGCACCTGTGTGGCAGTGACAGAGTGTTTTAAATACATCTGGCAAAGGCAGAGGTGCCACGATATGCACACTTAATTTGCACATTTTATATGCACACTTTTTGTGTCTGGAGAGATTAACTCATGCAAGGTTAATCCCATCTTCTCTAAAATATTTTCATATTTTTACATGGATGTGATGGATAGGTAAGAAGTGGGCTTCCAGGGGAAAAAGTAATGCACACGAAGCAGAAGGTGGGAAATAAATGATTCAGAATTTTGTGTGCATTTATTGTGTTGAAGTAGGAGGAAAAACGTAGAGTGGATTGTGAGAAACAAATGCATTGAGAAAGAGAAAAATCTGTGTTGGTTCCTCCCTCTCCTTTTCCTTCTTTTCTATATAAGTATTTCTTTTTTCCAAGCACTGGTTAAAAATGTTCCTGGGAATATAAAACACTCTTGAAGCTACCTGTCTTCGTGAAGAAATATCTGGCCAGGTGCCCATCTTTCAGTGCATTATTAAATCATCCTCATGAACCTTAATTCCATGTGCAGACTTTTGGAGAAGGAAAAGTCAAGTGAAAAAGCAGTAAAATGATTGATTTCTAAAATGCAAGACCATTGCTAGGAAACTTATCACTCTGTGCCCTGTTTCTTTCTTAAAGGACAGATCCAAGATTTCCTTGAACCAAGCTCTGTTAATCCTCAGACCGCTCTTGTCCTTGTGAATGCCATTTACTTCAAAGGGATATGGAAGACCGCGTTTAAAGAAGAATACACTCAGGAAGAGCCTTTCAATGTGACTGAGGTAGGAGGGTGCAGACACAGCTTCTGGCCAGATGTGTATTAGTTGTATTTACAGTTCTGTTGTCATTGGCTGGGTGATTTCCCTGGGTGCCTCACTGTCAGATTTATGATGGCTGTATCTGACAGAGCAAACCAGCAGATGAGACAAAAATGGAGACACAGCTCTTCTCCAAAGGCAGCATGATTGAAGATTGACTCCTGTCCTTTCAAAGGCCTTGGACAT